>SMLS01071856.1:0-12940 GCA_004785975.1 Popillia japonica | reverse complement strand
ACATCAAACTTGAATAAAGCTATAGTTATAAGGTCTGCGATTAGAGTAGTTGGCAGGATAAAAAAATATCTGTTGTAAAATGCTACAAGATACAAAAAATGCCTATAATTGGAGCTCATGGTATATTGTTGGAATCACACTGCTAACGAGAGTACAACGAAAAAAGATCAGAGATTGGCTTCGGTTCACGTGATTTCGGTTTTAACCAAGAACCTCATCAGCGACGCTTGGCATGCTAGTTCTGATTTTTTGTTTATTATTTTTTGCAATCTCTCGACGTTGTAGTTCTATAGGTGTATGCCAACGTTGGTCAAAAAGAGCTCAGAAATACTGCCATCATTAATCTACATACAATACCCCTGCATTGGAGGGATTGATTTCATTGATCGCATGATAAGTTATATGATAAAAATCGGCGCCAGCAAATGCAGAAAACAAACTGTTCGAGTAAGTTTTCACTTTTAGGCTTGGAGGCTGGTCAGGAAATTTCTTTTGCGTATTTGATCTTAATAAATAATAATGTCAAATTTTTTGCGGGATTCAAGTGTTTTATCACCCAACCCCACCCCACAATCTGGAATAATTTATTTGACATTTTATAATTGGAAAATGTTGGTAGAAGAGACAATCAAAAATATTTTTTGCTCCAATATTTCTTGGAATAGTTTCCTAAACTTGGCTTATTGTTAGATTAGATTAACTGGCGAAGAAGTCAAAAATCCAAATTATTTCGCTTCGGCATCGTGGCACACACCCTGTATATAAAGATAAAAAGATAAAGATCGTTATCGCGGTGGGAATCACCTCAAATTACGAGGTCACGATAACCGTCTAGTTTAAGCTGCTAGAATCTAAATTGTCTTCTTTGCCTCACTTCCAACGGTCGGCACGTTCGAATTCATATTTAAATCTTATTGTGCGCGGTTTGGCGTCCGTCTCATTCCCAAGAGAAGAAAAAAGAAAAAGGGCGTGACCTCTTTCATTTATTTTCTTTTTTTTTCTTTTTCTAAAAAAAAATGCGGTTTGAATTTAATTTAATTTAATTTAATATTTCCCTAAACAAAATAATCCCCTCCATATCTGGACAATATTTTTATCAGTTTTATAAAGTTCGGTAATAAAATCCATCGAATGATCTCTTTAAAATTTTTATTTAAGATTTCAGAATTTAGAATCGTAAAATAGGTAGTATAAGAACGCGATAATCTTTTCCACGCTGTCGGGAGACACACGTGTGTAATCCGTCAATAAAATCAATAGCCCCCCTTACTGCTAGTATCCCTCTATCACGCTGTTACAAATAAGGGCCGAGCAAGGAAATGGAACGTGCCTCATACCACTATATACATATATATAGCTTGATATGGTCTTCTTAGTTTTTCTCCCTCTCTCTCTCTCTCTATTTCTCTTTGTCGTTCTTTTACGCGTTTAATAAACATGTATTTGTTACCCGATGAATACTCGCTAGGTACCTCGTTTTAGGAAATTGTTTGATTGTCATTATAAATCGATGACAAGTGACAGGTATTCCAACCTGTCAAAATTTGGGAAAAACGTATTGAACTTTGGAAATTTGTATCTCTCTTCCAGATGGTGACTGGTCAAATCTTATATCCTTTTTCTTCTTTGGTGGCTTAGAGAAATGAGATAAAGAAAAATAATATTTTCAGCATATCATAACCTCTCAAAGTTTAGCTAAAAATGTAGCCAACTTTGTGAAATTTTAATATCTAACTTTAAAATTGTGAACATAGTAAGTTGGAATGTTTTCATCTGCTGACCAACCTTTCTATGCCCAACAGACATTAGATAGTAAGTTAACTCACTCAGTCAGTGGTCAGTACTTAAAACTTAATGTTTCTTTTTGTAATCTATGGGATATTAGCTAGCAAAATGCTTCATTTTCCAACATGTGCCAAAAAGGTGGTAAACTTTATAAGTTATTATGTCTAACTTAAAAATTTGACAGAATTTAATTGGTGGATGGCCTAAACCTATTATGATGAGACAACAACTAATTGGTGAATGATCGAACTATGATTTTCCTATTTTTTAAGATCTATGGACATCAGATACCAAATTGTACTATTTTCAGTCTTTAATCACATCTCAAAATTTGCCAAAAATGTGGTAGACTTTTGGAATTGTTCTATCTAACATCAAACTTGAATAAAAACTAACTGATAGGTGGTCAAAGTATAATTTTTCAATTTTTTGAAGTCTATGGATATCACATACCAAATTGTACTAATTTCAGCCTTTGATCACCTCTCAAACTTTGCCAAAAATGTGGCAAAACGTTTGGAATTGTTCTATCTAACATCAAACTCGAATAAAAATTAACTGATAGGTGGTCAAACTATGATTTTTCAATTCTTTGAGATTTATCAATCAATTTATCAATTCAATTGTTTTATATTTATATATTTAATTTGGTATCTGATATCCATAGATCTCAAAAAATTGCAAAATCATAGTTCGACCACCCACCAGTTAATTTTTATTCAAGTTTGATGTTAATCACGTGATCCGAAGCCAATCTGTGATCTTGTTTCATTGTACTCTCGTTAGCAGTGTGATTCCAACAATATACCATGAGCTCCAATTATAGTCATTTTTTGTATCTTGCAGCATTTTACAACAGATATTTTTTTATCCTGGCAACCACTTTGATCGGAGACTTTAGATGTAAGCACACTATCCCAAAAAAATATTTTGTTTGGACTAATATTGAAAAACACTCCTCCTATTTCAACGCATCAAACATTGGTGCAGTCGCTAAACAATTCCCATCCTCATCCCACTGCACTCGTTCAGAAAAATTTTCAACAGCAGGTCACTTGACTTCCAGTACTAATTACTTGTCTTCGTTGTCATCATCGTCCACTGTAACTAGGTACTTCAAACGGTAGCGGTTTCTACATTGCAGAACTCGTTTTGGGAATCTGATAAATCCATGTCAGAATCCTCTACACTCTAGCTGAAGGCATTTCAATTACTGTCCATCTATTATTTTAAGTCGAAGATATGGTAAAAATTGCGTCAAATAGAAAAAAATCATAATACTTTGTTTGAAACTGTTTCTGTTGAATGGAATTCATGGAAAATTGATTTGTCTCTTTTTTTCATATGTCCCTTTCAGTGTGAAAATGTGGTCTTAACTGCTTCTTCCTGGTCCAAATCCACTTCATACATACGTATTCTAAAGTTGACACAATTACTGGTATAATTCACCATTGCAAGTTGGAAGATGGACCGAGATCGGCAAAAGCGTCAGTCGAGCAACACTCAAAATTATTAGTTCAGTAAGTGTTGACTCCAAACTGGTTTGGGACTGCGTAAATACGAAAACGACGTCTCTCCTCAAATGAAACTAACTTTGGCCTTCGGTTCCCAGTCGCAACGGCTTGAAGGGAAATAAGGCGGCAGACGATCTGACCAGACAAGGTTCATCGGGGTCGTCCCATCCTTCGCCACCACCAAATCACAAATCAGAAAGTTTATTAACGATTGCATACCTAAGAAGCCCATGGAATGGTGACAAAGATCACCAGGACAAAGAGTTCCTAAAAGAACAAAAGCCTGAATTCACTAGAGACCTGCTGGGTAAAGACAGGAAAACCTTCAAAATGATAGTGGGACAAGGTTTCTAATGTTGGGAACAGAGAATCCCACAGCGCACAGCTACACTAAGGAGCCGCTCTTAAACCTCATAAAGAGAGCTAAGTTAGAGAGCACTCTCTAGGATTAATGGGAATCGCAACAGACCTAGAAGGTCTTCTCCATGCTCTGTTGAATATTTGGAGTTAAGCTTTTGGATGTTTTTGCCCCATACTCTTTATCATTTTTATCATCATCATCATGGCGTTTTTCCATTCTTTAGACTTTTGCCTACATCAGTTAATTCGCTCATTGTGAACTTTCCTCCATTACCTCCCCCATCTTTTCACCTCTGTCTTCAACTTTAGAAGGATTATCAATTTTTTCGTCTCGGTTTTTGTGTATTTCATTTATTTTTTTAATATATTTTTTTTCACAAACGGATAGATAGATAAAAGTTTAAACATTTTCGTGTTAAATCCACCATCACGTTCACGTAACAATCAACCAGGAAGAAATGACTCATCCTCGAGCGACAACAACACCCGGATATTCATGTTATTGAAGGCAGAATTGATGGAATGCTACCCGCAGAAATCCAAGCACAAACTGCAGCTCCACATACATACATACATACCGGAGCATGCACACGATGTATGCCCATCATCACATTATACGAACACGGTGGAATATATCCCGGTATTAACGGGAAAAATTAACGCAAAATTCAATCGAATTAAAACACGAATTTATCCTGTTTTTACTGTTCCGACTGAGTGAGGAGGGGGAGTAGGTTTTAATGGCTAAATGAAAGGTTAATCGTATATGTAGTGCAAACTCCCAACTCGAATAATAGGTCAATTCGTGTGCGAAAATAGGATTTTCATCAAAAGGATTTCGTTTTTTTTTTAATTTATCAAAGATTAAATGAACCACTAACCTGAGTTTATGGGAACATGGAGTCGTGGACAAGAAGAACTTTTCGTTTTACTACTCAGGAGGCAAAGTGCAGGGGCAGTATGGAGTAGGTTTCATGGTAGGTAACTTGAGCACGAAAAGAAAAGAGAAGAATATGAAAGGCAAGTGCAGGACTTGTTACTGGAGAGTGAGGGAAAGCAAGGTGTGGAAGAGGAATGGAGAAGTTTAAAGGAATGTGTGACGAGAACAGCAGAAATAGAGTTGGAAATCGAGAAGAGAGAAGGCAAAAAGGACTGGTACGACGAAAAATGCGAGCAAATGGTAGATGAAAAAGTGGAAGCCAGATTAAAATGGATAAGAACAAATAATGAGGAGGACAGGGAAGAATATCAAAGAAGAAGAAGAATTTGTAATAGAGCTATAAGGAAGGCGAAAAGAGAGTGTATCGACAGAAGAATAAAGGAACAGAATAAAGTATTTAAAGGCAAGGTGAGAGGCATAAAGATGAAAGATGGACGTCTGGCTGAGCAAGAAGATCGATATAGACAAGTATGGACCGACCATTTTATGGAACTACTAAACGACACATCCCAGAGTGGCAGTGAAGTAATTGAAATTGATGAGAATGAAGGAGATAAAACGAGCAGGAATTGATACCCCCAACAAAGGACAAAAGGGAGATGATATAGTATTGATAACAAAGAAAAGAGAGATAATGGAAGAAATAAAATTAAAGTAAAATTGACAGAGGAGAGCGAAAAGTTAGGACTAAAAATAAGTAAGTAGTGGACAAAGGAGAACAGAGATTGATGAAAGGATAATTGCAACAAATAGGGCACTCCACGCTAATAAGAAATTATTAAAAAGTAAAGTGCTCACAAAAAGGATAAAGCTAAACATTTACAAAACAGTGACAACACCACTGATGATGTATGCAGCGGAGATTACGTCAATGACAAAACGGGAAGAAGAGGAGATAAGAATAGTTGAGAGAAAAATAATAAGAGTAATATTGGGTCCAACAAAACTTGAAGAGAACGAGTACATGCAAAAAATGAATCATGAAATAATGCAAGAACTACAAGGAGAAGACATAGTAAGAAGAATAAAGAAACAGAGAGTTAAATGGCTAGGGCACATATGGAGGCAGGGTCCAGAGGCGGTGACGTATACAATGACTCAGTGGGAGCCAGGAAGTATAAGAAGACGAGGAAGACCTAGATGTAGGTGGCTGAAAGAGGTGGAAGAAGACTTGAGAAGAATAGGCATTGTGATGTGGAAAGATAAAGTTAGGGACAGGGCACAATAGAAAAGAATAAGTGAGAGAGTAAAGTAGAGTTGGGGACTGATTCACTCCCGAGGAATGAATCTAGAAAGCAATTGCACCCCGCATGGGGTGTATAGCCATTATATATACAGCGTTAGTAAAAAGTCCCAGAACGGTCGAATAATTTTATTTGAAAATTATGATTTCTGAAATTTGATATGGGGGTATAGTTAATATAAATGCATTTTATGCAATACAGTTTATATTTTTTTCACTTCCGGTTTAAGCGGCAATACGTCCAACTTTTTTTTTTAAACGGAACGCCCAGATTTTTTTAACACTTTTGAATGCAAAATAAAAAACTACGTTCAGGAAGTATTAAGATGTTTATTTTCATTCACTAGAAAACAGTTAAAAAATTAAAAGTGTCCTAATACAGAAAAAACAAGGTACCTTTGAAAAAAGTTGTTGTTTAGTGTTGCATTCTTTTTGCCGTCACATTTGACAATTTTAAAAGCGTTTTAACTTTTGCATCACTATAAATTTACTTATTTTAGACATTGACACATTTGAAAATGGCAGTAAAACTTACTGAATCAGAACGAATTGAGATATTAATGATGCGTGGGTACGGTGATCGTCAACGTTCTTTTGAAGAGGTTCGTATTTTGTTTAATACTGTTTATCCGGATCGTCACATTAGTAAAAGTACGGTATGCCGAACAATTCAAAAGTTTGAAGTCTTTCGTCAGGTGAAGGATTTACCTAGAAGAGGACGTCCATTAACAGCAACAGATGAAGAAATTAGTTTGAATGTGTTACTTACAGTGGAAGAAAATCATCACGTGTCCACAACAGAATTAGGTCAAATTCATGAGTTCTCTCAAAAATCTGCTCATAAGATTCTTAAATCGGCAAGAATGAAAGCCTATAAAATGTATCCCGTCCAGGAGCTAACTGAAGATGACCCAGATCGTAGACTACATTTTTGCGAAATAATGACGGAATTGATCGAGTAGCAGCCTAATGTTTTAGATCACATCATTTTTTCAGATGAGGCAACGTTTTGTCTCAACGGCACTGTGAACAGACATAACTGTCGCTACTGGTCAATTGAAAATCCGCATTGGATTGAAGAAGTCCATACACAGCGTCCTCAAAAGGTGAATGTCTGGGCTGGTCTTGTTGGAAACAACATCATAGGACCATTTTTTATAAGAGGAAATTTAACTGGCAACGTCTACTTAAATTTAATGCGAAATGAGGTTGTTCCAGCACTTGCGGCTCTCTTTCCAAATGCAAACATAGGTGATCACCCTAATGCACATTTTTGGTTTCAACAAGATGGAACTCCCCTCCCATTTTGCTCATAATGTCCGCGATTATTTGAATAAAATTTTTTTCGGAACGTTGGATCGGACGTAGAGGAGCAGTCGAATGGCCAGCACGTTCGCCAGATCTCTCGCCATTAGATTTTTTCTTTTGGGATCACTTGAAATGTCAAGTGTACAAAAATCGTCCCCATAATCTTGAACAATTGGAAGAGAGAATAGTTCAAGAAGCCAATCACATCACTCCAGAAGAAATACAAAATTCAATAAGAAATTTTACTGATCGTTTGCATTTTTGTCAAATTGTAAATGGAGAGCATTTTGAACAATTATTGTAATCACAACCTGAATAGACAGGTATTTTGATTTTTCTGTATTAGGACACTTTTTTAATTTTTTAACTGTTTTCTTGTGAATAAAAATAAACCTCTTAATACTTCCTGAACGTAGTTTTTTATTTTGCATTCAAAAGTGTTAAAAAAATCTGGGCGTTCCGTTTAAAAAAAAAAAGTTGGAGGTATTGCCGATTAAACCGGAGTGAAAAAAATATAAACTGTATTGCTTAAAATGCATTTATATTAACTATTCCCCCATACCAAATTTCAGCCCAATTCAGCACCAATTTTACTAACGCTGTATACATATATAACCTGGTTTCAAGTGCCACAGAACTGTAATAAAGAAAATTAGCCACATTTGTACCTATATTAAAGGAATGCAAAAATATGGTTGTGCTTTACCTTGAACATATTGTTATGGTTCACTTGAAGGGTATGGGGAAAAAAGAAGGACTGTCATTTTTTCTTTATTTTGAGATAATTGCATTTCTTTGATTAGCAACTTAGTTATACTGAAGTGTGGTACATTGGAACTGTAAAAAAATTCATTCAAGTCAGAAAACGTATAAACTTTATTAGTATTAATAATGAATAGGGTTTTATTTTCCAATTTAAATAAAAAAGAAATTTAATTCATTCCAACGACGAAACAAAAGCAAACAAAATAAGGTATGTCCATTTATTTTTTATTGGTGTGGTACTTCCGTATAGTATAGTTGAGCAGCAGGGCCACAAAACTTCTTTAGAAGCTTTAAATGCTTGTATTTATCGGTCTTGATAGGTATTAAATCTAGAAGAGTAGCTAGTTTTAATAAAACACAGACAATTAGATTTCCTTACCTTGATGCTTGAAGTGGGAGCTCAAATTCACCCTCTTCAAGGTACAATTGGGCTTCTTGACCAAGGAGCGTGGAAGGCTGATCTGTGTTTCATTAGTTCTCGAATGTTCTCGACCGCATTGAATTTATTTAATTTGTTGGGTAGGGAATGGGCATTTCTTCACATATTTGCCTGCTAGAAAAACATCCTACTGTTTTACAATATTTTGCGTAACACTAATGACATCAAAGGGCGATGGCTGTTCGAGCTGATTGTAAAACGTCAATCCAATCGCGTGGAAGTTCCATTTTTGACTTTAACTGCACTAACCCCATATTTTTATCACATTCCAAGTAAGAGTGGCCCCTCTCAGGGAATGTTATCTTTATGGAATCCAGTAATTTCGCTGTATGTATGTACAATATAATGCATAAAACGAAACATTACAAAATTTTTGTTTTGACCCCCAGCAGAGTCGCAGAAAATGCAAATGCTTGCAATTTTCATCTCAATAGTTAACAATAAAGTGAAACAGGAACCAAACCATTTCGTTTGCTCCTTTTTTTGCTATTGTCTGAGGGTAAGTGTAAAATATTGATTGTGCCGTTGCAAGAACATGAATATTGAAGGAGAGCATCGAAAGTTGACGGAGATAATACGCATCAGTCGTAGTTACGTGAGGCAACGAAATATTCTTCTGGTAATCTAATGCTATTGGAACATATTCTGATGATTCAACATTTTAGTTGAGGACACAATAAGCCTTTTAGGCTGCAGTGTATAAAGACGCATGGAAATGTCCGATGTTCCTAGATCTCCCTCGGGTGAAAAAAAAAACTCGTGTGTGTCATAAGAAACCCTAACATGAGGACATTGTTCCTTAAACATATTGTACATCTTTGTAATGTTTAAATCTTCAGGAAGACATTTTCGTTTTGAATCATGCATACTATAACGCGACTTTCTGGCTCTAAACGAGTTGACGCGATTATAGACAGCATTTTATAGATCTGTGTTGAGAACTATGCTTCCCCCGTCTGTCTTTGGCAGATATCCCATTTTCTTTTAAAGATTTTTGCAAAAATTCAAGCTTACCCTTGGATATTCCGTGTATGGACTTAAATGCCTTCTAACATACAGGAATTTCTATTACATCTTCGCGTTTCACTCTTACTTTATAGGAAATTGCTGCAGTATGAAATTTAGCTTCTTCTTCGGTTTGTCGGGATCTCCGACGTTGAACTGGAATAATGGTAATCAGTCCACAAAGATACGCGTTTTGTTCGTCGTTTGTGCTCAAGTTATAAAATTTCTGCAATACACTTTTTCTTTCCTAATTATTAATAGCTTCGTGACATTTTAATCTAGTGCAGTTACACGGTGGTCCCTGCTCATGGGATTGTAGTCTCATTTTCTTTATGACATCACTCATTCTCCCCATTTTCTTCCGCTTCTTGGTGGTATTATCTTTCTGTTCAGGTAAATCACTATCACAGCCCGATTAAGCCATTTTAACACCGATAGGAAACTTCTCAAATCAACAAACTAGCAGCTGATCTTGAGACAACTTTAACTGCGATTACAGGGAGCATTAATTTAGAAAGACGGTAATACATATAATGGACATTGCCAGTTATTTGCCCTTACGTCGTGGACATCCCTTGTTTTTAACCCACACCTTATAACTTAGTATGCAGTTTTCTATGGACGATTCAGGTTTTATCCGCAATGGAACTTAATCCAGCGAATAGTAACCGTATTTTCTGCTAGATGGCGCAAGAATGCCACTTTCTTAAAAATTGGGACATTCCCTGTTTTAACCATAAAAATATTATCAAAACACATATGTAATCGGGAAACTTATCTAAGGCGATAACAAAAGCTCTCGTAACAGAAGGGAATTCGAGTTCTAACTATAAAGGAAGACACCACGCCGAATTTTGCTCCGATTTAGTAAACTTAACCTCAAAGTTTGTGATATTACCCTTAAAAAGATCATAAACAAAGACAGCTACATATGTATTATGATTAAATTGGGAAACCAATCCATTTACCTGAACGTACCCCGATTACCTGCCTATATTCCAGTCCAAACGGCGTATCCTGACTATTTAAGTCCTAGGGAACAACCTTCGAAAGCAGCCGATCCAAGATCGAAATCGTAAACCTAGACTTCCTTGTACCGACAATCTTTTATACCAGGTTAGTTAGCGGAAAACGCGGTAGGTATTTACTCCGTTAACGTTTTCTTTGGGTCAACAAGAATTTAATTGGGATTGTTTTAATTTTGTTAATTAAAGGGTAGGTACTCTCACCTGTCATTGAGTAATAAAGTTGTAAGCTGATTTACGCTAATGATAGCACCTCAATTGATTTCCAATTCTGTGTTGCAAGTTGATCAAGGACTTTATTTCCGTTTTACATTAGGAAGAACATCAAATCGATTCGTCACCGCGACGGAGCCAAAGTAAAATTTTATTAAGTGACCGTATAACTAAAACATCAACTGACTCTATGAGTCTCTCCTCTCTCCGCATCATCATCGATGTGCGTATCTATCCCGCTCTCCAGCGTATTATCGCCTATATATTGGATCTCGTCGCTGTGCAAGCATCTAGGGGGAAATTAAAAAGGGTGGTTCGCGGTGATGGCACCAAATTACATTCTGTGAACATTTAATGTCTTAGAATATTAGAATTTTATCGCGTCGTGAAAACGTGGGGAAAACTAGGTTTAATACCCGCCCTACTTACCTCCCACCCCATCATTCTAGCTTGCCAGAAAAAGATAGTTCGGCGGAAAGAAGCGCTTATTCCACCATTATCTGCGGATCTGCTCTCAATTTGGATGTGTTTGTTTTCCATTTAAGGCGAAAACGTAGCGTGCTTTTCGATTTTAACTTTTTCATTTTTTCCTCTGCTTTGACTGGTCGGGATATATCACATTTGCGCAAGCTAATACCGCTTTAAACGCGTCAATTTATTCCTTTAATTTTATCCTTTAACACGTCCAATTTCCTCCGCGAAATACTACGTCTAAACATCCTCTTCGTATTAGACGTTGTTCCGAATCTGTCACCTTCCCCGTACACGTCTCGTTCCATCTCATTTGCATCCTTTCCACGTGGATATATCTGTCTGTTTGCGTGTGCATCTGTGTGTGTGTGTGAATAGTGAAAAGCACACACAACAAGCGCGGCTGCGAGCCAGCAGCTCACAGCGTTAATGAGAAAACTTCATTCGCATTGTCGTTTCTATGTTTCAGGGGCGAACACGGTGACCTTTTTCCATTCGACGGCAAGGGTCAGATACTGGCGCACGCCTTCTTTCCAGGGCCGGGTAAAGGCGGCGATGCCCACTTCGATATGGACGAGATCTGGATCACCAACGACAGAGACGATGATGGCGAAGGTACTGTTTAGAATTTATAATTTTTTTGAGTAACTGTACCGCTAAATAAACAATCTATCGCTACATCCAGACGAGGATATAATTTACAAGTGGATAAGCGTCCGTACCCAAGTTCGGAGATAACCACGGCTGTTGGGTTATCTGAATGGAGGCGCATGTGGTGTTTGCCATCCACGTTGATGACTTCCCGCCAAGCAGATATATAAATTTCCGGTGCGATTGCGTCTGCTGCATCGCCCACCTATTTTCTGAAACGATCATAAACAGAGGAGGGCCTAATGAGTTCTGCTCGTGATAATTGCCATTATGATGTGAGCGTGGCGATTTAATTTATGTTTTATTCAATTGCGGCTTTTACAACGAAAAATATCTCTTCTTATACCTCAACATTCTTAACAGTTAAAACTAATAGAATAATATCACATTTAAAGAGCTGCTTCAAAAAATGTGTCAAAATATTCCGCGAATTAAGACACTAAACCAGTTATATATGTATAATATCATAGCTGTTAGAAAGATTTAACAGTTATAATCAGCTAAAATCTTCCTATAAACACCTGCTCTTACACCCTAACATCTGTTTAAAATATTCGAATAATTAAGCTCCCCCAAACTAGTGTTATACCTGTATTTAGAGCATAACATATCAGTTTCAATAACACAACAGCTATCTGGAGTAAACTAACAGTAATAGAACTCAAATTAATTGCTTCCATAACTAGAAAACTGCCAAGAAGATTCTGGCGGTTATCGCGTCTGAACAGCTATATTTAAACTCTAAAATCTGTGTCAAAGATTGCAGTTTCAATTTTGACAGCTAACAGAAATATTTTTCGTGTTATAACTGTTAAACCGACAAGAAATAACATTATCAGACACAAAGCTATCAACATATTCGAACAATAAAGATGCTAAAACATCTAGGAATATCTTTAGAACAATTATAACTGTTAGAAACACTTTCAAGCTGTTATATCCAGCTAAATTCTCCGTGCAAACACTTATTCGTCCAGATTGATAACCGTTTGAAACATATTAGAGAGATTCTTAATATAAGTGCTAAAACCGAAATATATATATCTATATAACTGGCGCAAAGATACTAAACTGTCAAAATATTCGAACAATAAAGACTCGGAAAACTGACAGGAACAATTTGACAGTTATACGAGGTAAAAGTTTCAATAAAAAATTGCCAATTATCCCCCAACAGTTAACGCTCTAGAAACGTCTCTTTATTCTGTAGAATAGCTGTCA
>SMLS01071855.1:0-19844 GCA_004785975.1 Popillia japonica | reverse complement strand
TTCACCGAAAACCGATTGTATGTATTTTCCCTATGTCCCACTTGGCCGTGGAAACCCTGTATATATAGAGGGTGAGTCGTGAGGAATCGACCAAACTCTAGGAGTGTATTCTATAGGTGAAAATAATGTAAAAAAACTCAAATGTTGTTATCCAATTTTTGTTTTCGGGTTGTAAGCGTGTGATACATGAAAGCTTTCCAGGGTATCTGAACGAGGCAGTCAACAACAATTACAAGAAGATATTCTGGATGTAGTAGCGGAAGACGCAACTACCAGCTCACCGAGAATTAGTATTCAATTGGACATTTCACAAATAAGGGCGATAAAAGCATCCACGAGCAAGGCTTACGTCCATACATGTACAAAAATACAGCACTTACAACCAAATGATTTTCGTAGACGTAAGGAATTTTGTCGATAGATAAATGATAATCCTTGTTTTGTATGTATGTTCCTATAAACATCAGAAACCAAATGTTCTATCAGCACGATGGAGCGTCTGCACATTACGTCATGCGGTCAAGCAACATTTGGGTGAAAGGTTGGTAGCGAGCTGGATTAGTCGTGGTAGTAACTTTGGTTGGCCTCCTAAGTCTCCATACCTCACGTCACAAGATTATTGCTTACGGGGCTGGCTAAAAAATGAAGTGTATCAAGTAGAAGTAGACACTCGCGCTGCACTAATTCAACCGATTAGAAATACTGCTGATAATATCAAACATCAGCCTGACGCAATAAGGAACGCAATCAGCATCCTTGCTAGGTGATGTAGAAAATGTTTAGAAATAAATGGTAGTATTTTTGAAAATATATCATAAAGAACGATAACACCAATAGGATACCAAAATTTTAATGCATGAGATTTTATTTCTTTTTAACTACGCTGTAACTCGAAAACAAATGAAAATTGGATAACTACATTTCAGCTTTTTACATTATTTTCACATGTAGAATACACCCCTAGAGTTTGGTCGATTCCTCACGACTCACCCTGTATATAATATCCGATTAAAGTACATATTGACTATGTGTATGTGTAATTTCATTAAGCAATTTTAAGGACGACACATTTTAACATTTTTTTTTGAAAGTGCAATTAAGGCTTCTTATTATAGTAAATAATACGAGTAACTAATATTTAATACGGGAATGTCTCCATCAAGATTGTGTTATGTTAATATTTAAACTTGAGAATTTTATGACAATCCGCTATAATTTTTTTAGTTATTAGTTTAAATCTCACTACTTTAAAAAATTAACCAAGATGTCTTTGTTTCAGTTTCGTTTTTAACTCATGATGTACCATTTTGTTTCGACTATATTTTATGAAAAGTTGAAATTGCATTATATAAAAAACTGAAAGTATGAAATAACAGGTCTGTTTGTTGCGTCTGGAATTTTGACACTACCCCTGAGTAGTATATTTTGCGTAGGGATTAGTATCACATATGTACATATACCAAACCGAGTGTAGATAGGATAGATGCAACCAACAGGCCTAATACCTAGGTAGATAAGATGGCTTATGCGTGTTCTCCATCTACGCACTCTGCATACTGTGGTAATACATTGCACCAGACGTAATAATTAAAAAATGGGGACAAAAGTTGAAAAATAAGAGAAAATAATAGTGGAAAACGTGTTTGTATGATATAGTGACGACGACGAATCATGTTTACAATGCCTGGAAATTGAAATTGTGAAGAAAACAAAATATCAATTTGTGCTACTCCAGTTCAACGTTGTTGTTAAATGTCAACTTTTTACACAATTTTTGGACACGATATTAAATATGTATTGGCTTTTCGAAAAAAAGTCGCTATATCATCCACATACAATTGATTAAAATGTGTCCAGTAAATACCAGGGGTGGTTTAAGCGGTTGGATTATTAAAAGTCTTCTAGATCACAGCAAGAAATAAAATTAGATTTTGTGCACAAAATCTAATTTTGTTTTTTTTTAAGTGTTACACATAATAAACTATAATAAACTATAAACAAAATCTAATTTTGTTTTTTTTAAGTGTTACACATAATAAACTATAATGTTGCCTGACCTAACAAAACTGGGAGAGTATCTTAAAAACCTTTATCTTCATCTTTTACACTGATGTATGAATTGCATTGTGTCTATTAGCACCGATGACTACCAAGCACATTTACCGCTACAAATTGGCAGCTTGACAAACAAGAAATTCGAAAAAAAATCATTCGCAATACTTCTGCATATACAATGATCGATAAACTTATCTTATTAACAAGTCAATTACAACATAAATTACATCTTACCATTGGATTGTTATGAAGAACGACTACCGAAACAAACTTAGAGAAAAAAAAACGAAAATAGGAGATTAAAGTGTTGGCAGGTACTCAAGCACGAAATCAGTCTCTGGCTCGTAGACTGAAATACATTACTTAGAAACAAAGAAAGCATTAAATGTTTTGTAGTAATAATGAATCTCGCGAATTGCATGGATGTGCAAGAACATCAAAGGCGTGAGGTCTTATTTTTCGAGTTTATATTCTAATGACGACTAAAAGTAATACTGACAAATATAATATCAAATACGAAGAGTTAGATGACTTAGCAGGTGTATAGCTTATTATGTTAATTTATATAAGCGTAAGCATGCAAATGAGGTTTATAAATAACAATAAACACAAATATACAAAGTAAGAAAAATAACAATGCACTCATTACTACAATTTTATGCGCAATGCATCGAAATGAAACTATATCGTGATGTCGTATTCGGAGTCTTAATAATTTAGTGTCTATTACTAATGACAAGTTGTGCGTATTATCTATATGTATGTCAATGGAATATATAAATTATAATGACATAAATTATGAATTTCTTTTCTTCTTCTTCTTCTCTTCTTGACTTATGATTTCCTTTTTGTACAAATAAAATTGGTTTAATAAAGTGTCTGCATGAAGAATAGCACCTGCCGTTTTTGAAAATTACAGGAAAAAATAATAACATTGTTATGCATACATACAGTCATGTAAATTAAAATAGCAGTAGAGGTATTAATTACTAAAAATTAAACTTCTGATGTATCTGAATATTTTAGTTGGCAAAGACAAATCAAAAACGAGGCTCTTTTCATTCTTCTATTCATTACTTCATTATTTCAGCACATCAATATAACAAAGCGACTTATTATAGTTAGGAGATCCTGATGATCAAAAAAGTTGTCGCAAAAATGTCTTATTTTCATTTGCTAGAAATTTATGCAAGTTAATGATCCAGAGCATAGATGATGTGAAACGAAAAACTGGTTTCAAATTCATAAACTACAATGGCCTGACTACCAAAGATACCGGAATTTAATTTGAAAATCTGCGGGTTGAATTGAAGAAGACTATCCATACAGTTCAAGCTGCTAATTTAACTTACAACCAATCTTAATTAGCATTGTTCTTTGCGTCTTTAAATACAAACGGATACCTTTTCATTGTCTTTAAGTAGTTTATTATCAGTCATACAAAATGCACTTTATTTTTATCACTACATTCACTGCTAGTATTTTGGTTAGCATGTCTGTATATTATTTTCTTTAATAGAATTATATTTAGTTGCCAAAAACATGGCACTACTAACATACCCATGAATTTAATTGAATTAATGAATATAAATAAAAAAATAGTTGCAAATGGTCTGTTGTAGCTCGTTTTCTTTTGTAAAATCTAATTTTTTTTCGGTGTTTTGAAATACTACACTTATATCTTTTGCAATTTCAGGTTGTTTTTAAATTTCGTAGAATATTAGGAGTTAATGTGTTTAGGTTGAGAAATTCATTGAAATGACAAATGGAATGGTTAAAGTTAAGAGAGAAAACTAAACTCTAGAAAAGCATAAGTGGTAAAATTGTAACTTAAAACCATTAATATAATAATAAGAAAAACATATTGTGACCTGTCCTTGTTAAAGTTACTAATAAAACATATCGACGATATAGATTCATATCGATAAGCTACTAACTACTTTGACTAATCTACTAATTTAGTTACATTTTTGTTATGTTTGCGCTGTAAAAGTCTACGTATTACCTCATTATCACCTAGAGGATTCATGTGCTGCGATGTATTTAATTCCCGATTCACTCTGTCCGCAGTGGGCACAACCGCACCTGCACTACCACTGACTTCCGCATTTTTGTTGAATTTATCTAAACGTTCCGACAGTTCTTCGATTTGAGAGTCTTTCCGAACTAGCAAACCTTGCAAATCTTTAATTTTGCCCTCATTCTTCTTCTGTTTGTCCAGCATTGATTGAATGATTCGGCACGCTTTTAGCTGATCCTGCTCCAATTTGGCAATGTGCTTTTTCGATTTGCTGATGTCATATTGTAATTGATCGACGGTCTTATTAGGTGTTTCTGTAGATGGCGTACCTGTTGTGTTACCAGAAGTATTATTGTGGCCAGTTGGTGTTAAAGCTAGCAATTGTTCAGAGGAAGAAGCCGACGGTGATTTTTTCAATTTCGATAATGAGGACTCCTTCTTTGGTGATAGGTCTGCATCTGTCGTCTTACCGTGCACTAAAAACGAATCGACATTAGTATTCGGTGATCGCGATTTTCGCAGAATGCGCTGAGGCGCTTGCGTTTCGATTTTTTTACTTTTAACCTCATTATGGGCCGCCTCCAGCCTGGTTTCTAAATTCATCACTTTTGCTCTGGTCTTCTCGAGTACGTTTTCCAATTCGACGATCTTGGCGTTCCTGTGCATTATCGACGTCTTGTGTCGCTCCCCTTTACGCCTTTCTGCTTCGTATAACGCCCGCGTTTCAGACGCAATCTTGTGGAATTCCTCAGTCTCTGATTGTAGTTCTTGTATTTGATTGCTCTTTTCGTCTAAATCTTTCTTCAAGTATTCCACTTCACGCTGTCTCTCAGCGATATCTTCTTCTAAGGCACTTATTCTTACATGGAAGTTTTCTATGATTTTGTTACGTTCCTCTAATTCAGAACCAAGTTTCTTGTACGTCTCATCTTTGCGTTTTAGTTCCGATTCCAATGATGAAATGGTGGCTTTACGATTCTCAGATAACTGTAGTAAATTCTCCAATTCCCTATTGTTTTCTCTCTCCTTTTCTAGCTGTTGAAAAAACAATTAATTAAAACACTTTCTAATTAAAAATAGACTAATATAATAGAGAAAGTACATTTAAACTAGTTTTTAGCAGACGAAAATTTTACTGTTTCTTTATAACACTACACTGAAGATATATTACAGACAACTTATGTACATATATACATCTGCATACTTTTAGTAATGTATACCTACGCAAAAAAACTCTATATGAGTAAAAGAAAAACGATAAAAACAAAGTTATGCTTTATATCGAAATATTTGCAAACAAAATCTAGGAAGAATGAATGAATATTTTTTATAATAAATGAAATTAAAAATATACATAGTAGATACAAGATATACGTATTTCAGTGTAATTTATTTCTAATGTTAGGTATGGTTTAGTGCATGATGTGAATTTTCTTTATTTATTTGTATTTATAACTTTATCCAAAATCCTGACTTTTAGAAGATCAGAATGTTGTTACATTTTAGGGTTTTTAAATCATCTTCAGGCGATAATATTTTCGCAGAAGTATTTATTTAAACTAATTTAACACTCAACAATTACTTGGTAACGAAGAACACTAACTAAAACTATTTATTTCAACTAACACAAATTTATATACACGTTTCGTATTTATTTTCACAGAGTCCGTTCTAATTATGCGCTAGTTCAAGAGTGTCCCTCATACGACATTATCACCCTTACATACCTAAAATATAACTTCCAGAATTCACTACACTAAACTAGACTGTTCCAGATCGCCCTCTCTAGAAAAGTGAACCCTCATCTTCGATTTTACCAAGTTTACTGCGAACATTTTTAAACGTCTGTTGGACAACGCTATAGTCAAGTGTTTCCACAGATTTCTTGATTTTCGGAGTAAGTTTGTCGGTCGTTTTTTTTTGGCCTCCCATCCTTTCTTGTATACTTCTTGGCACAATAAATTCCAAAAATCCTAAATCAGTCTAGCTGTTGGAATATTTCGTAGATTTACCTCCTTCGGGACAAAGAGGATATTATTTTCTGGCCTGACAACGCAACTAGTCATTACGACAAAAAGACTATCAATCGGCTGACAGAAAATAATATCGTTCTCGCGTTCGTCTCTTCTAAGACTTCTTAATTTAGTTAAACATTTGCTGATATACGTTTCACTTTCAATAGATGGAGCGGATCTGAATTTCAAAGAAATCGCACACTAGACAAGAAGTTTTGACTAAAATTTACTTTTTGAAAAGAATCGTATGTTATCAGAGTTCATCGAAATATTGTCTGCATAAAAACCCCTATTTTGTTCACCTTTACTACATCAAAAAGTAAAATATTTTTCATCGTCAATAATTAACAAAACATAGTTGTTCAAAAACTTGTGTCGCAACATTAGGCACTTGGCAGGTATTTCACATACAGTGGCGGCCAGCTACTGAAGACCGACAATAACTTTGGAAAGTAATCAAACTTTGCATTATTTTTTTTATAACGGACGTAGCCGGTCTAAAGACCGGACAAGAGGACCGTCAGAACCGCCCCACATTTCCCCACCTGGAACCGCCATTCATGGCATAAGTTCAGTTGGAGTTCGGGCTGTCTTTTCTTATTTTTTTGCCGAGTTTTCTCTACGTCCCCCATCCACCAGGTGATTAGGGGTTCGGGTTGGCACTAGACATCAACACTGTCAATTCCAGAGTTGTTCGACTGCCTTTCAAATTCCTCGCTCTCTTTTTGCTTCATGATAGCTGTTACCATGGTGTCTATCACTCTCCAATTCTTCCTGCTGGTTATCATGATGTTTATTATTGTATCCGGTGTCAGTGGGCCGGTCAATCTATAGGCTGTTTCCCTGCGATCCCTCCATCTGTCACACTCAAAAATTGTGTGTTCAGCCGTGTCTGTTGCTCCACAATATATACATTCGTCTGACCAATCTTTACCAAACCGTTTTGCATAATATCTATAGCAACCATGGGCAGTGAGAACCTGAGTCAGGTAGTAGTTGACTTCTCGATGACTACAATTTATCCACTCTCAATATTTTCAATCAATAGTCTAGTCCACTTTGCACTATTGTATTACTAAATGTTTAAATTTATTTTATAAACGAATTAAAGATAGTATAACATAAAACTAATATATTTCTCTTTCGCAACTTAACGCAGAACACATTATTTTTGTTTTAATAAATATATCTTAATTTTCCTGGACACATACCACCATAATTTTTATAATATTTCTAACAAAAATAAGTTCATTAGAATATTTTATTTTTTTTTAAATCAATAACGGGTTGCTCTTCCCTTTTGACGGATGACTTCTTCGCATCGTTGTGGTAAGTCTATTAACCTACAACAACGTTCGGCAGGTAAAGCGCGCCAATTTTCTTCGATAGTGGCATAGAGTTGCTCCAAATTTGGGGGCTTTTTTCTTTAATGTCCTTATCGACATCAATCCACAACATCTCAACTGGATTCAGGTCTGGTGATTGCGTTGGCCATGGCAAAATATTGACAGACTGGTCATTTAAAAATTGTACCATATGCTTTGGGTCAATATCGGCTTGTAACCCCCAATCAATGGGCAGATGATCATTGGCAAATGGTAATAGGACCCTGTTTAGTATTCTCATGAATGAGACCAACGCCTTCTAAAGTCATGCCACCCCAAACATTCACATAACCTCCTTGCACGGTTGATTTTATGCATTTGCTGGAGTATTCTTCATGGATAAGTCGTCGAACATACGATTTACCATCAGAGCCAAGTCTGTGAAACTTCGACTCTCTGTGAAAATTACTTTTCCCCATTCCTCTAAAGTCCAATGGCGATGGTGCTTTGTACATTTTAAACGCATCTTCCGATTACGTTCTGATAATAAAGGCTTCTTGCGGGCTAGTCGTCCCATTAAATTCATTCAGTCTTCTTCGGACCCTAATTTTGCTACCGATATCTGGACCAGCTTCAGTTAAAACCTGGCTAGCTGTTTTGTGATGATCAGCTTCCGAAATACGATGCAAAATTCTGTCTTCTTGCACAGTGTTTTTCTAATTCTGCGTACATTATCGGTTGAATTTGTTTTATTTATGAATTGGACTGCTTGTATGCATGCAGTTTTTGAAATATTTAATCGTTGTGCAATAATCGAAAACGAGTATCCTTCCTCTCTTAATAATTTAATTTGCACCCTCTGTTGGAGAGTTCTTCCCTCGGCTAATTTTCATAGACCGATTCGAATATGTTGTATATTTAGACATGTTTAGGAAGTAGAGATACTAACGAGTGCGTGTTTTATTGTTTATTGTATGAAATTGCTATCGGTCTTAAGTTTGTGGCCGCTTTGAACTGTGCCGCCCTACGCAAAAGTTAACACGACTTCGGTAAAATTTCATTCGAGAACAAAGATTCTTTAAAACTGTTTGTATTGATATTGGTAGGTATTTTTTATATGTCACAGCATATTTGGTATTATGCAGTTCGAACGAAAAAAAAATCTTTAACATATTACTCGGTCTTAAGTAGCTGACCGCTATTGTAATTGTTTCTTATTGTATCTGGGAATTATCGCACATTTGTGATACGTCACACCCAGTTTTTTCAAATGCTGACGAATGTTTTTTTTTGAAAAAGTGATATTTTCATGCGCTAAAGTTCTGTTCGATATCCCAAGACGACACTTTTGAAGCGTCTTTCAGTTTTTCCTGTTCCTTTTTAATTAATATAATTTTTCTGCCAGGTTTAGTAATTCCAATTGAACAAATCGTTCTACGGTTGATATTTTCTTGTAGAAAACAGAACATTTTTTTGTGCGCTCTCCAAGCAACTTATACAACGTTCCCTTAAATTGTTTTGATCTTCGACTTTCATCTTCTAAGATTCATTGAACGCAGTGAGCGGTTATGCACCCAATTCAGGCATGCGTCAACATAAAAGCGAACAAACAACACAAAGTCTACTTTCTCACTTTTGAAACTTTATACATCTACTTTGTTAGATTAACACATTCTAACAAAGAGAATATGTGAAAAGTGAGTACAGTTGATGTCTCGGTCTCCTAGAAAGCTTAGTAGTGTTTCCAATGCTGTCAATAACTAGTTTTCTTGATGACCGACTGTGTTAATTGTCGCATGATAAACGATAGAGCAAATAGATTTAGAATTCGTGTAATGTAACAGTCCTTATACAATACATGTCTGAGTAGCGAGACACAACAAAATTAATTCTTCTTCTAATGAATTTCGCTAACAATTTTTATCCGACCAAGGTGTTTGTCGAGTAGCTAATATTGGGGAAAGTACTAGAAATTGCAATTTTCGGGAGTATTGCTATCTGGAGTATGTAGAGAAGAGATATTACTGTTTTGGTTAAGGCAAGCTTGAATAAGGTAAACTGTAAGTAAGATTAGTATCTTATTGTGTGGTGGTTCTTTGTAGATGAACACCCAACAATTCCATACAATATTTATGTCTGGTGTTTTTTCTTAAACTTTCGTACTGGCTATGTAAATATTTCCCTGGCTGATTGCATTTATTTGCAGAATTAAATTGCATGCAAATTATGTGCTATACATTTTTCTTTGACTTATACTCACATAGTAACTGCAAAAATCATGTGAGAAAGTGCTTTTTCATAAACGACAGAAATACGAATATTGTGTGTATCTAGAGTAAGATATTCTATCGATGTGTAAGGGCAATATAAATATTATTATATTGCTATACACCAAAGTTCTGTTTTTGCAATCAAAATGCTTAGTTGCATTCCAATCAAACGACTCAACAGATATAAACAAATGGCATGTTCACTAAAATTATGCAAAGCTGCTCAAACCTATGTTTGTCACTGATGTATTTTGAGAGACAATTTGATATATGAGTGAATACAATTAGTAGAACGCTGCTCAGAGCATTGTTATGATAATAATGCTGAAAGAAGTTCACACAGCTAGGTTCCATCTAGGCTAGACCTAGCTGGATTTAGATCAACGATAACATTTAGCTGTCGTGTATCCGAGGTTAGTAAAAACGCTACTTAGTTTAAATTAGTCTATAGTTTAATTACATCTCTAAACAAAGATTTTGAATTATAATGATCAGAAAATAAGCCAGTAGATATCGACTCTGCGCAGTTTAATTCTTACACTATCATTTCGTTTTCTTCTTAGAATGTACCTAAACTTTTTGCAATGCCAAAAAGAAAAGAGGTTGTGATTGAAACTTAACCCTCTATAGCATAAGGTTCCCAATCGGGAACACAAATTCAAAAGATCGCTTGCAAAATTCCTATGAGCATTTCCAAGTGTGTATATGTATCATGTGGCTATCTAGCAACATTCATATAGTCGTGAAGTACGTAAGTCAGATGATAGGTGCTGCTACTTACACTACAGAAACGATTTTATTCACTGAATCATCTGGTCGCACGCTATGTTGTATGTAGTGGTTGCAGGGTCGAAGCTTTGTGGATTGTTTTTATTGAGAACAGAGAAAAATTATTTTCTCAATGAAATAGTTTAATTATCCGTAAGTAGAAATTATTAGATTGAATTCGATTGGTAAAAGTGGTACCACAGAATTTTTTGTCACATACTTGATGTTGTGGTGGTCAACGCTTGGCTGCTTGGCAGAAGGATCCAGAAACAACTTGGAACAGAAAATGAAGAAGTGCCTTTACTTGTTTTCAAAAGCATGCTTGCCGAACAACTGTGCAAACAAGGTACTTCAACGGGAAATAGAAAAATTGGAAGACCAAGAAGTTCTACACCAGAGCATCCACCAAGAAGAAGATGTCTTGAACCCCGTCCTAATAAATATATTCAGGGAGATCAGCTATCACATTGGCCTGTATGGACAGAGAACAGGGAGAGGTGCAAAAAATATCGTGTAGCGGAAAATCGAGGGTGAAGTACGAAAAATGTAATGTTCACCTATGTTTCAATTCAAAAAATAACTGTTTTAAGAGGTTTCATACATAACTTTATATCTAAAACTATTCACGCCATGATTGGTATTTGTGCATGATGTTCCCGACCGGGAACTATTTTTGTTTTTTGAAAAAATATACATTTTTTTCTTTTAATGTGTTTTTATGACTTTTTTATTCATGATGGGTCCATAATTTAGAAAAAAATATTTCTTTGTGAGATTTAAGAAAAATGAAAAAAGTCATGCAATAGAGGGTTAAGAAAAGCTGGTAAATTGTAAACTATTTGAACAGCCTACGAACAAAATAATTAGGAGTAGTAATCTATCATTAATTTCATAATTTAATACCTGCATTTCTAAATCTTTAACTTTATTTTCTAATTCATTGAGATGGAATTCCATTGCGCTATCTTGCTTCTTCATACCGAAAGGATCGTTCATACCACTGTCACCCTGGCAACGCATTTCATCTTGAAACAGCTACAAAATTACATATTAGGAAAGAATTCATTAAATGATAGTTGAAACAAATTACGTACATCATATTTGTGTTGTAAGCTATCCAGTTGAGACTGCAATTTTATGATCTCTTTATCCTTGTCAGCAACTTCTTTTTTGTGTTCCTCTTCGTCTAGTTCCATAGCTTTTACAGCTTGGCAAAGAAGATCCTGTTTTTCGATAAGTTCTTTTTTCAAACTTTCTACCTCCACCTATAATATCAAAAATAATGTGTTATAGTACATACAACATTTTAATTTTGTCTTTTTAACGCAAGTACTTTGAAGGAGAAACGTATTACCTTTAGTTCAATATTTTTCTTGATTGCATTTTCTTTATCTAAGTTGAAATTGGTCCCCATTCGTTCTTCCAAAAAATATATCCTAAGTTTTAAGTTAAAATTTTCTTTTCGCAAATTTGTCGTTAATTCGTCCATTTCTTTAATGGATCGTCCACGAAATGGCCCCCCACCATTGGACGAATGTAATCCCATTGTATCTGTGAAAGAGAAAATAAAAATGTTATAAAATGCGATAATACATATGTAATTAGATATTGGACAAACAGTTTTACTGTAGACTTTTTTATTTTTTTGAAGGAAAAGGCAAATATTGAGAAACTATTATAGTTAGGTTAAAGAAAACAATATTTACAATGATTTAATTGCGCAGATGTTGTAGTTGAGTATCTAGTTATAACTATAATAATATGTATAATAGTATATAAAAATGAGCGCAAATTTAGGTATATGTATTATATTTTATAGCGGTACGATACAAAATTCTCTGCCCGTATTTCCGTAAAATGTAACTGTATTGAGTAGCACACACAATTTAAGTGAAAATATACATAGATAAAAACTATTCCTGACAGTAACGGTAAAATTATCATTCATTTCACTTTACGATAAAAATTCGCATTTAAAATTGTTATTACGTAATCACGTAATTGTTAAATTGTAGAATTAGAACAACTTACGTTGTGATATACTATCCTGATCAGTTTCATCGTCTGTAGATGTTCTCGAACACAAAGACGCAGTAGAATGTGTACGAAATTCTGGAGAATTCGCATCGATTTTCAGCATGGATTTTATGAGATCTTTGATGTAAAAGCGTGCCATAATGTATGGATACTAAAACACTAGCTTACTCGTCTAACTATAGAGCAAGAAGCAATAAAGGACCAGTCCGTATTCTTTGTTGTCGACGACCACTGGTGCAAAAAATTACACAAACGGCGTTTCAAATTTCGAAGACGTACTTGGAATTGTCGAAAAATAGTATCTTTAAGATTTCCTTAATTAAAGTTTTTGGTTTCGTCAAACGTGAAAGCAGGTTGATCACAAAATACAGTATCAGCACCAGCGGGTAAATGACAAGGCATGGACTCAGCAATAGTAGAAGTAACGGATGAATTTTGAAATCGCAAGCAATACACATAATTTAAACACTTAAATCCCGAAAAGATTTCAGTTGTACATGCGAAAAATATGATTGAAATTAGTGACAATTACAATTTTGTTACGATGTCACACGCCAACTCATTTTCTAAAGAGTAATTTGTGAAGAATATTTAAAATAGGAGATCGTGAAAAGTTAGAATTATACACCGTCTATTTTATATCGTTCTGTTTATTGAAAGAATCTTACTTGTTTTGTCAATAAATAATACAGAAAGTTCTAAAAACCTGCGTTTTTGAAAGTCAGAAATAGTATCTCGACAACACAAATTTTATAATATGCACGAGAATAATACACAAGTTTTAAGTTTTAACAAGAGATAAGGTTTAATTTAATAAATGATCTACTGTATGCATAATTACGATATAAATTTGGAAACCATTAAAATGCTACATGTTCGCATACTATTACGAACATCCAATATATTAAAAATAATGCATATGAACTACATAATTCTGTGTAAAAAAAGCATCAGATATGCAGTATTAACTACGGTACTGACACTGCGGTCGTTAGGTTTCAAAATGTCCGCGATAAATGTTGGAAGAAGTCCAGAATGGGGCAGTAGTATTTAGTTATAAAATATTCTTACAGTTTTGTGATAGTCATTGACATTTTCAACTTTATACAGCGCCATTCATCAATAATAATTTCAACAATGAATTTAGAAAGGTGACATCTATTTCTGAATTCCTTATTATTCTAAGGAAAATGAATAGCTCAAAGAAATAGTCGTTGTAAGTTAATTCAACAATAAAACTGTACATTACTACAAGGTATTATGACATGTGACATGTAAGTAAATGACAATTGATGTTAATCATAAGAACCGAGCCGCAAACCAAATCTTCTAGGGTAGACCATGAACAAGTGAGATAAAGATACCATCCATACCAATCCATACATCCAAAGTGTCATCCACAATCACAAGTCAAATTGACAAATTGAAAATACCCGGATCTTGGAAAATACCTGCGTGTTAGAGTCCTCACCAAATCGAATGGATCTTGTGCAAATATCAAAAATCGCTCTGAATAGAGATAGCGTAATGATATGAGTGCAAAGGCGACACGATTAGACAATCTAACTTTCGCGCAGTTTGGATCCATCCGATTTGGCGAGTACTCTACTACCGTTGTGTTATACAGTGAGGTTAATACAACCACAATACAACGCTGTACATGCTTTAGATTAATTACAACTATTATAACTTTTTCTGAAATCCATAGTTACATCAGTTACGTGAACATAATTTGTGTTACTTCTGTCAGTATGTCAGTATATTGTCAGTATTAAAACGTTAAATTTGTTCGTAGAGTCTTTTAATTATTACTCACAGTACACAACAGAGAAATCATTCCATTTTATACGTGGTATTTAAAAGGATCATCATCGTTACGCGAAGTTGCAGCTCTATTAAGTGTCCAGTGTCCAAATAGACCTATCCCTAGACATTCAACGATAGCAAATGCAATTAAGAAATTGAAAACTTCGGGTTGTATCAATACTATCCACAATAAAAAACGATCTATATACAAGACTAAGAGTAATAACAGAAGCTTCGGAATTAAATGTTGTGGCTTATGTGGAACACGACAAGTGCGCAACATCTAGAAAAATTGCTTCGGAAATAGGCATAAGGCTGTTTTAAAGATTTTGAAGAAACACAAGTATAAATCATGTTCCAAATGCATCAAGAATTAAGGCCACATGATTATGAAGAAAGAATACGTTTTTGCGAATTTCGAACGATTTTCTCAAAAGAATCCTCTTCACTGACGAGGCGACATTCATTAAACACGCCAAAAACGTGGGTATTGGTCGAAGGAAAATTTACATTTGTACAACACAACGAGAACGCAGTATCCTGAAAAAGTAAACGCTTGGGCAGGAATTTTAATAAAAGTATTATGGGTACATTTTTTATCGATGGTAACCTAGCTGAAAAATATTGTCAATTACTATGGAATGGAATTATTGCATCAATAAATTATCAAAATTTAGACCAAATCTGGTACCAATGCGATGGCGCGCTGCCTCATTATTCGAGATATGTTATCCAAATTTTAAGCGAAAGATTTCTTAATCGGTGGATGGAAAGAGGAGGACCAATTAGTTGGCCACTAAGATCTCCAGATTTAAATCCGCTGAATTTTTTTTACTGAGAAAGGGTGAAATCCTCAGTGTACAATGTTCCTGTAGGCAGCATTGAAGAGTTCAAAATGGAATTCAGGAGGCTTCTTAGGAAGCCTCCTGAATTCAAGCCTTCAACAAATAAGCAACGTTTTAAATGAATTTTATAATAGATTAGGCTACTATTTGGCTGTTAACGGCAACATTTTTAAATATCTGGCGTATAATTAGTGAATGTATTATTTTAAGATTTTTTAAAAAATGTATTAATGTCATTATGTTGGTATATCATGGTACGTGGTGTAATTTGGAAAGCATTTAAGATGTACTAAATGTGTTTTATAAATTAAAAACAAAATTTGTTAAACTAGCGTGTTTTTCTTATGTACAATTATACAGTGACCGGCATAGATATTGCAACATATGGGACATTTTTTATTATCGAAATACCCTAAAAATTTTTTTGGTTGATAGGTTGTGCATGTCTAAAGCCTGTATTACACGGTCAAAGTGCATCAAAGTTTTACGTCAAAGTTGTTCAAAGTCGCTTCAAAATCCCCGTGTAAATGACTACTTTGAAGGACTTTGATGACGTCGCATCAAATTTTACTTTGACGTTAAAAATAGTTGCTGCAACAAATTTTGTTATCAAAGTCGGTCAAAGTTCTTCTATGCGCATGCGTAAGCATTGCTGCCAGCACAATATTGGTTCAATCGTAACTTAACGTCAACAATAAAATAGTCTGTGAAACCAAAAGTATGTTGGCTGCTGTGAATTATATTTTTAAATTTCTGGCTGTCAAAGTAAAAGTTTGAAATGTAACTTTGATGTCTATTTACGAGAAAACTTTGATGCACTTTGACCGTGTAATACACGCTTAAGAACCCCAAAATCTATTTTGACATACGTCACGTTACGACTAGTATGGCGGTAAATTTGAAAAATATGCCACAAATCTGCAAAAAGTGAGGTTAGATGACATCATATCTGAAAAAGTTATTTGAAAAAGTTGTTCAGAATTCCAATTTGTGGCCATATGATGAGGATACTTAAAAGCAAAAACGTTTAAACAATAACTAATAGTATTGAATAACTAATAAATGAAACTCTAAAAATAGATACATGCTTAGATTGTTATTAATAATGTTTATAAAGAAATCCACAGAACCATATTGTGTATGGAACAAAATGGGAGACACACTGAATTTTAAGTATTTGTTTATTAAAAACAAAACATATTTCTAGAAATAATAAGTATCTGTTTTAGAAGTTTCCATTCCGACTTACCTGCCCATTTTGATTAGTTATTGTCTATTTAAATGTAATTTATCTATTTAGTAGATATATTATATTTCGCTAAAATTAAGTAGGTACCTATTTATTATTTTTCTACTTTTATTGAGTTTCATATACATTAAACTATATTCATTTTTCCTATTGTTTATTATTCGTTGTTCTTTAATTTAAAAACCTACTTTAATACCTTCGTTGTAGTGTTATCAGTTTTGGCCTAATGGTTTCAACTTTAACGTAGAAAGCAAAAGAAAATATTATATTTTTCAATAAAAGTAATGTTTACTAAGTAGGTTAGAATGAAACTATTTGTAAAATTTTATTTATTACTACAGCGCCTTGCAACAACAACTGTCATAGTGAAAACGTACTTTTCAGTTCTCGCTGTATTAATTAAGCAAAAATTGACCAAATTGTTTGAATCTCAACCAAATTTAGAAATATTACTACAGTTGAGCAGCTAAAAATGAAAAAAATGGAAATATGTAATTCAATTAAAAAAATATTTGAAAAAATTGTGATTTTAATTTTTTTTTAATATGTTTACAAAACTTTGCATATGACCACAAATTCGAATTCTAAGTAACTTTTTCAAATAACTTTTTTGGATATGATGTCATCTAACCTCACTTTTTGCAGATTCGTGGCGTATTTTTCAAATTTACCGCCATACTAGTGGTCACGTGACGTGTGTCAAAATAAATTTTAGGGTTCTTAGACATGCATAACCTATCCCCCAGAAAATTTTTTAGGAAGTTTTAATAATAAAAAAATTTCCCATATGTTGCAATATTTATGCCGGTCACTGTATATAATATTTTAAATTATTCACTGTGGTCAAAAGATGTTTTTTTCTGTACGTAACCATAACAACATTAACTAAATTCATAATGTACGATTTCAAATTATTCAGTAACTTCGTGTGTGTAACATACCATACGCATGTTATGCACTTCTATTGAATTGTCTCCATAACAACGTCAGTTGGATGGTTGGAGTATATACAGCGTTGTTAAGCTCAGTGTATAATAATGGCTTGTGAATTTATTGAACATCAGAAACAGTATCTGGTTGAGATTTATTTTAGAAATGGCAGTAAAATTAATGGTGAATGGGTTTATTCTGTAGGGGATGCATATCAAGATTTTCTGGAAAAATGTTCAAACACTTACCCTCTGATCATTTTTGCACAGCTTTTCGGCGTTTTGTGCAATTGTTTAGAGAAAGTGCTAGCGTTGATGGCAAAAAGAACAGTGGTAGACCTACAATTATAAACGAAGAGAATGTTGAACCCGTTAGGCAATAGGTGAAGGAACGTGCTTAGGTTTCTGTGCGGCATTTACCACAAGAGTTAGCTGTAGACGCATTCTTAAGCATAGCCCACATTGATATTTTTACCCTTTGGAAGTAATCCATGAAATACTACCTGTAGAGAAACCAAAAAATTTTTCAACAACCGTTGACCGGTTTGTTGTTAATACTGTAGGTATCGAAAAGGTTATGTTTACTGATGAGTCATGGTTTCGTCTTTTTAGTTATGTAAATTGGCAGAATATGAAAATGTGGAGTGCAAATAATCAGAACTTTTTTATAGAAACACCACAGCATACACAGAACATTGGAGTTAGAACAGATGTTTGTCAGAGAAGGATTATTGAACCTATATTTCTTCAACGTATGTCAATGGCAAATACAAAGTTTTAATCAGCAGCCAAATATGCTTACATCTTTAAGGAATATTAAATGCTGAAAGTTACACAATGGAAATATTGACACCTTTCGTAAATATGTTGTACGTCGCTGAACTACAGGAAGGCTACTTCCAACAAGATGGAGCTTGTATACACATTAGCAATGAAAATATTGGTCTTTTTAAGAGAAGTTTTTGGAGATCGCGTTATTACTTTAAATATGCCAACAATTTGGCCGCCACGTTCCTGTAATTTAACACCGTGTTATTTCTTTTTATGACCGTACTTCAAATTCAAAAATCTATGTTTGCAACGCCTCTGTTACGACGCGACGCATCCTTACAGTTGGTCAACTAATATTGCGAGAGCTATACAAACATTACCTTTTAATAATTCTGTTTGCTATCTGCAACTAGTAAACAGATTTTACTATTAATCGTTTGTTAAACACATAAAGAAAGTAAAGTGAGAAGACGTTTGTTAATAACTAGATAGAGGTTGTCTTTCTGTTAAAAAGTAGATACATATTGCAAACTGTAAACAAAAAAAAATCTAACTAAACTTTGAGTAAGTCAATCGTTAACGCAATGTCACAATTTGCTATTGAACTAAACGCGATCGGTTTAGTAAAGAAATTTATTATGTCAGGCGTCAGCTTTAAATAACCAATCAATTCAATAAATAAAGATTTGATTGGATACAAAAACATGAAAATTGAATAGGTATTGGACTAGTTTAAAATTCGAGTATTTCGCAGCATGTAAGCGGTAGCTTAATGCCGATCTCAGGAATAGTTAAAAAAGATTTATGTTACGCATTGAGGTAAAGCAGTAACACTCGGCGGTTATTTTGATGTGGGGAGAGCCTTCTACTTCGTTAAGTTGGTTCGATCAGAAAAAAAGTAAAGAACTAAAAAATCATATAAAACACAGGTTTTTAACACTACATATAATGTTTCTCAGCGTTTTGCTTTTGTTTGAAAAACTTCTTGAAAAACGAAGAAGCTGAGAGTTATTTAAAGAAATCATAATACGACTATAATTTGCTTCAGAGAGATAACAAAATAACCACATTATCTCGAAACGTATGCTAATGAGGAATACAATGCAGAATTTTAAAATCAAAGTCTATAACCGAATATAATTTTACATTCAGTGTTTGTTATTGCGTTCAATATCGTATTTTTCCTAATAGTCTCATTGCTTTTGTAGCCGAATGGGTGGTAATGATTTTTATGAACACCACGGGTATAACAGTCTTTATGCAAGTTTTATTGCTGGCATATTGATGTGAGTGAACCCTTCATAAGATAATTCCTGGTTCTTTTATGGCGTTCTATATTTGTTAATATTTATACGTAGAGTACATTACGATGTACCGTAAACTACATGTTAAGCCGGACGCAAATTTGAAAGAATTTGGTTTAAATATAAACAGCGATGCAGCGCTGTATGGATTATGAATTTGTGAATTTTGAAATCCAGGTGTGCAGGTCTATTTCAGTTATAAGAAACAGAATCGTGGTGCAGACATCTTATTTATATACTCGAGTTGTATTCTCTATTTTCTCTCAATAGCGATGTGTTAGGTCAATATACTATTATGTATACCTCAGCGTACTGAATTCCATTGATGTATTTCACTAATTGTGTGCTTGTTCATGTTAAACACTTTATTACTATTAGTTCCACTAGTTACGTAATTGGAAGCATAAACAAAATTCGTGTTCTTTGAAAAACAAACTGTTTACAATTTAT
>SMLS01071854.1:0-24956 GCA_004785975.1 Popillia japonica | reverse complement strand
AAAAAAAAAACGAATAGAAAAAAACAAATATAATTACGAGAAAAAGAATGGAGACCGGATACCCAAAAAACAGAAGAAGAGGAAGGCCTAGGAAAAGATGGGTTGATCAGATAAGAGAAATGGAAGAAGATTGCCAATAAATTTGACCAAACAATAAATATACGAAAACAGAATTTTCCTTTCCTATTTCTTACCACATTCGCACTTGACTTGAGGCATTGATATTTCTTTGATTTTGTCTGTTTTCACTACTACCTAACCCTTCCCCACCGATAAGCTCTTCCACGACAATCTATTCTCCTAAACCTACAGCTACAGGTCATTAATTTTTTTAAATTCGTTGTGGATTCGAACTAGGATTTAATAGTGTAATGGTAGCCGCAAAAAAACACAAACTACAAAAAAATATCTTCAAAATTTCAGGCCAAATACCGTCATATAGAGAAATGTTGCCAATTTTGGTCAAACAATAAATAAAGATGTAAAGACAGAATTTTCCTTTACTCCTCTGCTTTGGTGAATCGTTCTTGGCCTCACCGAAAATGCCTTTCAATAGAAGCCAATTTGTTTAGGGAGAATCAATAGAAATTATTGGATTTTATACCTCTTAAGCACGCAAAGCAACAATTGAATGGATAATCTTGGATTAGGTCTAGGGATTAGCAAACTGAAGTTTTTGGCTTCTTTATAGCTTCAGCTGTTTCATCCAATGAATCCTGAAGAAGCTTATTGGACAGCAAGCTTTGCCAATTTGATAGATTGAATTCCAAGAAGACTTTCTTTCTTTCTCTCTTTATATTTGTCAAAAATAGCATGATGTTTCCCTGTATAATAAGTCCTCCATTATTTCCACTATTTCTAGTCTGTATTTCTCAATCCTCTTTATTACTTCCGATATGAGCTCTCGCTACTGTGCGCCATCTCTGACACACCAAAAAAAAACATAAATCTATTACGAGAATGGAACAAAAACGAAAACGTATGTCGGAGAAAAAAGGAAGAAAAGAGAATCAAAACAAACGCACAATCGACGAAAGAGAAAACAAACAATACGGAGGAGGCGAGAAAGGAAACCCAGCCAAAGGTGGACGCCGCATCGCGCCGTTGCCGGTCATTTATTTGATCAGTTAATGAAGTTAATTACGTAATAATGTAACGATGATGATGATGAGGACGACGCATAAAATAACGCCGGGTAATTTAAAACAGATTAGCGTCACCGGCTCGTCAAATTAATAAAACTCACTTCGCGGTTCTCCGCTACTCTGTAATTCACGTGATTGTTACCGAATGTGCATCCTGAATGCTGAATGTATGTACATATGAGTGGAATATGCATTGAATGCAGATGGATACGTGTATGTATGTACATATACGGATGGTGGTAAAAAGTTTGAGTCGTTACGTGAAAGGAGCTCGAAGTAAGTGTTACCTAATTAAATAGAAGTTTTGGTGGGAGAAGTTGGTGTTGCTTAGTGCAGATTTGCGTCAAAGAAGAAATGAAAGAAGAAATTGTGTAAAAGCAGTTACTACAGTAAAATATTTTCCAAATTTTAGATCAAGTACCGACATGTTAATTATGTATGTCAGTTTGACAGATGTCAGAATTTCAGAACCACCAACTTCATTCGTGTTGTATCATCACAAGGTAACCAACCCTAATTTTCCTTCCCCCCAACAAATCAAATGTGATTTAAATTTGCTAATAACTAAGAGACGTTATAACAAATTTTAAACGCTTTAGTTGGCAGAAAAATGTCTCAAAACCGTCCCTAAACAAGACTCACAAACAAGCAAGGCTGACATTTGCACAAAATCATATGAGCTGGGATAATGAATGGGAGAACGTCATATTTTCCGACAAAAAGAAATTTAATTTGGTCGGAACTGATGGTTTTAAATACTATTGGCACGATTTACATAAGAACATTGAAGATGTCATGAGTAGAGAATTTGGTGGTGGTAGTGCAATGGTTTGGGGGGGCTCTTACCCATAAAAATAAAACTCCTATATGTTTTATTTCGACACGAATGAATTCTGAGTCTTATATAGAACTTCTAGAAACGGTTCTAATAGGTTTTGGTGAACAAATGCCGTTGCAAGAATGGATATTTCAGCAAGACAACGCTACTATCCATTCTTCCAGACGATCCAAGGAGTGGTTTCAACAAAAAGAAATCAAATTAATGGAATGGCCTGCTCGTTCACCCGACTTGAACACAATTGAAAATCTTTGGGGAATATTGGCTAGGGAGGTATATGCCAATAATCACCAATACGAAAACATTAAAGAACTGAAATCTGCGATAACGAGATGTTGGAATGAGATTGCTGCTTCAACATTGACGAAGTTAATAGATTTTTGAAATCGTTTTTAATAAAGGATCCAACACTCATTACTAAGTTTGTCAAAAATTGAAAAATTATAATGTTCTAGTTTAACTATTTTTCTGTAAGTGGACCTATATACCTAATATGTTTTTTCATTGATATTTTCACTTGTGTTGACCTTTCTTTGCAATGAAGCTTTAGCTTTAGTACATAGTTTGCCGAATATTTTAAGAAAAACATTATATTCTGTTCAACCATTTATGTGGAACTATAGAAATTTCGCTGAGTATATATCCAGTATATCATTTTTGGCTTAAAACCCCAATAGTCTCTAACGTTACCAAAAAGCCACTGTAACCTTTTGGAGAACTTTATGAAGATGTTGAGATCAGTTTAGCCTCCAATCAAGGGTAATAGAACAATAACAATTTTACTTTAGTGACACGAAATCTTTAGAGATCTGTTTAGAGCAGCGCTTCTTAAACTATGGGTCGTAGCAAAATTCTGGGGTCGCGAGATTTTATTCTTATTTCCTTTTAAGCATATGTTAGCTATATTATATTTTTTGTTAAACATTTTCACACAATATTATACCGTTTACTGTTATGAATAAATAATTTTAAGTAATTAACTTTTTCTACCGAAATTTAGCGCCATCTACCGAAATTTGATGTTTCTAGCTACCGATTTTTACACTTCCCAGGTTGGCAGCACTGAGCGACATAATGACTCAATAACACTGACTGTTATGTGAACTAGTGTAGTATTGACACTCTTCTACTGTAGTCAATTGTCAGTGTTCCACCGTAACGAGATTTTTTATTATTTATTCGGTAATTAATTAATCAATTATTATATGCAATACGTTATTGTTATATATTTATTGGATTTTAGGATCAAAATAATTTTTGACCATGGATAATTGGCTGAACTTAAATAGGAATAGTAATAACGCAGACGATAATGCTACAAACTCTCATCAGGCAGGACAAAGTATTATAAAACAGGCAGCTAATGTGCGAAAAAGAAAATATGATGAGTCTTTTCTTCAATTTGGCTTTACATTTCAAAATTGTAAGTGTAATGAACAACCTCTTTGTTGGATCTGCAATGAATTACTAGCTCCGGAGAGTATGAAACCATCAAAATTAAAAAGACATCTTGAATCAAAGCATGTTTCGTATGCCAATAAACCAAAAGAATATTTTGAAAGACTGTACAAATCTTTAAATAAAGAAAAAGAAATCCTTTAAAAAGTTTTTCACCGTAATGAAAAATATTTACTAGCGTGATATGAAATTTCATACTGTATTACTAAAAATAAAAAGCCGTTCACCATTGGAGAAGATCTTGTATTACCTGCTGCTATGAAAATGGTAGAAATACTACATGGAAGTAAATATGGCGATGATATTCCAAAAATTCCTTTGTCGAACGACACTGTCTCGAATAGAATTTCTGATATTAACAAGGACCAATTAGTGCAACTTATTACAAGAATTAAAGAAAGCCCAAAATTTTCAATTCAGTTGGACGAAACTACGGATATTACTAAATTGGCTCAGTTGTTGTTAGTATATATCAGGTACGTTTATAAAGAAAGCGTGGAGGAAGAATTGTTATCTTGTCGTCCTATGAGAGACCATACTTCAGGGAAAGACATATATTGTAAAGTCGACGAATTTTTTAAAACTGAAGGTTTAGAATGGAAAAATTGCTGTGGAATATGCACAGATGGTGCAAGAGCGATAACGGGCAAAAATATTTGTTTCAAATCATTTTGTCAAGGTGCTCATTATGACCATATAACTTTTACTCATTGCCTTATTCACCGAGAGGCCCTTGCAGCAAAAAAATTAGCACCAGAATTGAACGATGTGCTTCAGGATGCTGTTAAGATTATAAATTTTATTAAGAGCCATGCCCTTAACAGCCGCTTATTTTCAAATCTCTGTAAGGATACGGATTTCAACTACACAACTTTATTATTACATTCAGAAGTAAGATGGTTGTCAAGAGGTCAAAGGTTAAGAAGATTATGGTTACTAAAGGACGAAATCGAAATATTTTTAACCGAACGAAAATGTGAACTTGCTGCTTTTTTTCAAAATGACTTATGGCTATCGAAGCTGTGTTATTTGTCAGATATCTTTGCGAAATTCAACGATCTCAACTTGTCTCTTCAAGGAAAAAATTGCGATATATGTACTTCGAATGATAAAATTGAAAGTTTTATTAAAAAGATCAACATTTGGAAAAAGTAGGGCAGAAAAAAATTCGTTCGAAATGTTTTCCAGTGTCGACAATTTTATAATCGAGAAAAATGATTGTAAAACTTTTATTGCAAAAATTATTGTAGATCACTTAAAAGCGCTAGAAACACAGTTCCGTACATATTTTATATTAAATATTGATTTCAAAAAGGTAGCTTGGATTCAAAAGCCGTTTTGGATTGGCTTAAGTGAGATTGATCACCTGCCACTTAAAGCTCAAGAGGAATTTGCTGAGCTTTCGAGTGACTCAAATTTAAAACTACAATTTCCAAAAAAGCCTTTGACTGAATTGTGGATCGGAACTAGAACTGAATTTCCCACAATCGCTGATATGGCGTTAAATGTTCTTCTGCCATTCAACACCACATATTTATGTGAAGTTACTTTCTCAGCTTTAACACATATTAAAACCCAATATCGTTAAGCGCTAAAAAATGTTGAAGAGGTGTTACGTCCAGAAGTGTCAAACATTCCACCAAGATTTAATTTGTTATGCAATAAAAAACAGGCACATCCACCTCATTAACTCAACGACTGCTTTCGAATATATTCGAGCGAACTAAGACGGTCAGAATTCCCTTTAATTTATGTTATTCCAAAAAATGCAATTTTGATGAAAAATAGGGCATATAATTTTTGTAACTATAATAAATACCATTTTACAACTTTTTGTGCAATTTTTAATTTTAGATTTTTGTATGTTTCTAAACGAATTCTAAAACTATATATTTTCATATGTATACGTATGTATATGCAGGTATATTGTTACCTAATAAATAAATCATCAAAAAATATTTATTTATATTTCTTTTATATTTGTATGGGGTCGCCAGGAAACTCGCAGTCATAAATGGGGTCGTGAATGAAAAAAGTTCAAGAAGCCCTGGTTTAGAGGCTTGTTGCATTAAGTTAGTGATAACCTTTTCATGTTGCCCTTTTATTGTAACGACTAGGTAAAGAAAAACTTAGAACGAAGTCGTTGCGTCAAAAATGGCTTCCAAATGAAAAAAACTCATATCCAAATAAGTAAATTTCTTTAGCTTTTAGAGAATTACAAGAATTTTGCGCCCTAACCAAATCTAAACAATCAATTTCGTTATTTAGATTAAAAGAATCAAATTAGGACCAAGATCTAATTTCATCATCTACATTTTTGCCTCCCCGATAACTAATCGTATTCATATTTAAATGAATTAGAATTAACCATACAAATCCAAACCGTGTATCCTGATCCAACCGTAATTTACGACGAGTAAATATGTTAAAAAAAATGAAGCTATAGAGAGAAAACCAATCTTCAATGCAACCTGTCCTGTTGATTCGGTAATTGCTCTAGTTCCTCGTATGTATCCATACATCCTAGATAACCGACCAGTGGCGCCACATTCGCTCTCCACACACACTATTATCCATTTTAGAAAGCAGGTGTAAACCAACTACTTGCTGCCGCCGCTACATGTTCAAATGACGAAGATTTATTGACTGCATGTTCTCGCTGACGAATCCGGGAATATGATGCGTAGTCCGCGCCAACTCTTCTCCGAAAATAAATTGAACAGTTTTCAGGCCCAATTAAAATCGAATTTGATCGGAAAGCACATGCCCCGAATAGGTCTTTTCCGGTCCTTTATCCTATTGGATCTTAGAAGTGTATAGATTCGATACCGCGCTATCTCGTGATGAAATCTATGATTAATCGTTCCTAGGTTAGAATTTAAAATGGGGATAATTTCGGAGATATCATTGCAAAATCGGCGTCGTTGTGGAACCATCTTAAGCAACATTCCGTAGGTACCGAAAGGTCAAGTCGGGCTCATCTCTCTCTCACGTCTGAGCGTTCAAGTCCTACCGAGCGCAAATAAAAGAACACATCGAAATATAATTAAGATGGAAGCGCATTCTATTCCACCTGTAATTAAGACGCATTTGTTATGCTCCTTGGTTTTCACGGCGATACACCGATGCCGAGGCGACCGTACGGGGCGACTTCAGAAGGCGGGAGGCCTTCGAATAATCGTAATAAGAATAGTAATGACCATTATCCGAAGACGAAAGAAATGCGCGGCGGATGGAGTGTAGAAGTAATGTTGTCTGTTGCCGTTACTTGTTGTTCTTTACTGTTAGCGTTCGCTGCCGCTACTAATGATGATGAAGCCGTCGGTAATGATTGCCAAGACGGTTTTTCTCGTCTTCGAGATTCTGCTAATGTTCTTTATTGTCTTGGGGTGGTCATTGAAATGTTACTTTAGTACGTAGTATGAGTGCGAGTTATTAATTCTGTAATGAAACGAATATTTAAGTGTTCCCCTGAACGCTTAAATATAAATATGACGTTATATAATTGATGTTAGTTGTAGCTACGCAGTCATAATATCATCAAGAATTCTTCAAACTTTTTCGCAAAAGAAAACAGTTTGAAACGTGTATTCGATGGGATGTCGGAAGGGTAAGAGGGTGAATTAGTAATCATAATAATAAAATGATTTTTAGTAATTTTTGTTTCGTTACTATAGCGAGAACTGGCAATAAAACAGCTTACTATAATTTTAATAAAATTATAAATTCCTTCATGATAGTTTTTTAAACGGTGTCTTCAGCCTCAACCTCTCCCAACAAAATTAAACAATAAATTTATTAACATATTTCAAATTTACATAAAAATCATCCTAGAATTACGAGAAAAATTAATATTTTTCGAGGGGGCGAACAACAAAATATTAAAATAAACTTAAACACTAAATTAAGAAGATATGGATTTTATTAATTTTTTTTAATGTTGTCTACACTACAAAAATACGAGGGGGTAAACATAATAAAAGCTGTAAATAATAAAAGAAAAAAATATCGTTTCTAATATGAAGCAAATGATGTAGAAGCTGAACAAAATAACGCAGAAACATTTCTTAAAAAATTAACTAATACAATATTTTTTTAAGGCAAAGAGGGGGCAAACCGGATAATATAATCTTCAATAAATGTCAATTTTATAGATTTCAAAAATTTAAACTTTTTCTACCACCTCTCCCACACAAATTTTAACTAATTAAAGGAGATTCCAATGATTTTCTCGGGGAGTTCTTATGATCAAAAGCTGAAAATATAAAAGTGAAAATAGAAAATGCTGTAAAGAGTGAGCAAACACAATTTTTTTAAAATTAATTAATATAATTTTTTATAAAAAAGCACAAAGGGGGCAAAAGTGGATAATGATTTTCTCGGGAAGTTCTTATGATAAGAAGCTGAAAATAAAAAACTAAAAAGAGATGATGCTGTAAAGAGATTCAATAAATTTAAATTGTTTTCCACCACCTCTCCCACAAAAATTTGTCGGGGAATTCTTATGATAAAAAGCTGTAAAAAAATAAAAAGGGAAAATAACAACAACAACAATTTTTAAAAAATTAAATAACTCCATAAACAATTTTTCGAAAAACAAGAAAGGGGTACACTAGATAGAACGCTATAAAATTTAAGAACAAATCAAGGTGACCTCCTTCACAAAAATTTAAACTTATCAAAAGAGGCTTTAATATTATAATTGCCTCGAGGGGGGCGACATGAAAAAAAGCTGTAAAGAATGAATAAACTACATAATACACAAAAAGAACATTTAAAGAATTAAATGATTTTATAATAATTTTTCTGTTCTCCAGAGATTTAATATGATAAAAAAACTGTAATGAATAAAAAGGAAATAAAGCTATAAAGACTGAACCAAAAATAGCACACAAAAATAATAATAAGAAAAAAAAATCTAAGACAAAAAGATCAATTTTCAGTTGGTCTACTATCTTCACCACCACCTCGCTTACAAAAGTTTTTCTATTTAATGGTGTAAAAACTAAACAAAATAACACAAAAATAATTTTACAAAAAAAAAAACATAGTTAATTAATACAATTTTTTATCAAAAAACAGGGAGGGGCCAGTCAACAAAACAAAAATTTAAACTTAATAAAAGAGGTTTCAGTATTATAATTTTCTCGGGGGGAGGGGGGCAATATTAAAAAGAAGTTGTAAAAAATAAAAAAAAATTACTGGTGTAAAGAATGAATAAACTACATAATACACAAAAATAATTTTTTAAATAACTGGATAATACGCTTTAAAATGTAAGAAGAAAATCAATTTTATAATTTAAAAAAATGACGTTTAAAAAATAAAATACAAAATTCTGTCCGTTCCTACACCCCCAGCACAATTTTTTTACGAAATTTAATTCTAAACTTTTAATTTTAAAACAAAAAAAATGCTGTTAGGGGGGTGACGCGGAAATAATTAAATAAGTGTTAATTTTAATAAAAATAAAACAGGCTCTAGAACGACGAAAGTAGGGGGCAGTGAGCGTTACAAAAATTAAACGACTACAGAATATTTTTCCCAAGAAGACACATATTATAAAAGGTTGTAAAAATTTTTAGAAAATCCTACATTTTTTTTGGTAGCTATACAAAAATCTAATTTGGAGAATTTTTTGAAAATTGAATAAACAGCATAAGTATGTTAATTTAATAATTTTGGGAATGCTTTGCCAGGCGCCCCTCCCCCATCCCGTCCCATTTAAAACGTAATTAAAAAAAAATATTTCAAGAATTTTAATTTCAAATATTACACAAATTAAATGATAGTCTTTCGTAGCCCAAAAAGTGAGGTGAAAATTGAACAAAATGACGCAATTTTTACGAAAAAAATTAATAACAATTGTTGAGAGTGGGGCACAGAATAAAATGTATGTGTTCACAAGATAATCCATTTGATCGAGGAGGTGGACAAGACTACGTTGATACGAATAATTTTTCTGTACAGCAATTGCTAACAAACATTTTCTTTTCTGACCCCCTCCTCCCCCTTCAAAAATTAAGAATAAAATTTTCATTTATTTATATAAATTGTGTACGAAATATTTGTTGACAAATTTTGAATTCATCAGATTTATTTTAATATGTAGGTAGTTGGGGATATTAAATTTACAACAAATGAATAATGGAAAAGTGATAAAAATTACCCACTTTTTAAAATGTGACAGCTGTCAAAAAAATCGTAATATCTTTAATAGCAGTTGGGAGTATTTTTGGCGGTTATACAACGAACACCTCAAAACTGAAACCAAAAAATTAACCGCTAAAAATCATCCCGGCAAAACCATACACGCCACCCTATTAAAAAAAAATCAAATAAATCATCGGAATCGTCGAAATCTAACAGTTGGCCTTCGCCCGGCCGCGCACAGGTCGCTCCAGTCGATTGTTTACGCTTATTTGAGGGTGCATTAGCGATCCTATAACCATCATCTCGTAACAATTTGTACTGCGTTCGCCCCCTTCGCCCTACTAGCTCGCTCATCTATCTATGTATTATAGAGAAGAGAAAAACACTAGACGAAGGCGGGGCAGAGATCGTACCGTGAAGGACTCCCCGCGGAGTTAATGGCGCCCTCCAGGTCCCGTACCATGCCGAAACAGAGGTTAACGACGGGGGGTCCTCGTACGGTCAAATCTACGATGCCCTTTGGTTGTTCCCTTTGACGCAGGAGAAAAATTATTATTAAGGAAAGATTGCAATTTTTTCAGTGAGGGACTTTGATTTATGTGCAATAGTGTATTAGCATCATAAAAGATAAATTTAAACAAATCTCTCGCCGCCTTCTCGGATCTGTTTCGGGTATTGATTATTATTTCTGTATCTATCGCAAATTGTAAAACGATCGGTTTTGTAAACTTCGTCGTAACTCAAACCGCTAACTATAACGGATAGCTCGCAACACAACACAATTTCCGGCCATTCGGTGCACGTACGAACATCTGCTGAACGCCGTTGATGATTTTGCTGAATGTTTCGCCATTAACGCGACAAATGTGCACCAACTAGTGTTAATTTAGTTCTTCCGTTCTCCCGGGGGAGTGGGATCGTGGAAAAAAATTAAATCACATCTACATACATACATATATAGGATTTTATTAAATGCTGTTTAATTGCAAAGTTTGCTTTTAATCGTTTTGTTCGATTTTTTTTAAAACGTCACCTTTTCGTCGGCTCTCCGAACGACACTTTTTTATGTGGAATTGTCTCTGTGATTTTCCGGAAATAAGCTTCGCGCTAGACAGGAGATTAAAGAGGAAGCGAGCTGACCCTGTTGTAGCGCCCTTTTTTTTGTTTCATCTGGTTCGCGTACAAATACAGTAAAATGAATGCAAATGCGTCAGTGGAAATCATCCTACGTTGGCGTTAGCGGTGGGATTCAGAAATACATTAAATGTTTTTTTTTATTATTATTTTTCGAATCTCGAATATAGATTTTCTTGTAATTATTTTCGTATTATTTTGTTTTCCATCCCCCCTCCTCAATTTTCCAGAAAAGATGTCTTCAATGATATTTTTTCTCACATTTTATCCTCTTCACGCTTTTATAGCACCCTAATATGTTTTTTTTTAATTGGAAATTGTAAAAATCTCAATCTTTTTCAAAAATATATTCTGTTTGCACTTTCACAAAAAAATCTTCTTTATTGTTTTTGAAACGTGATTTTTTGGCCAACGCCTTGAAAATTTTTTTTTTATGGGTCCTCCTTCACACAGATTTCCTTCTCTTTCCTGACAAAAAATGTCGATAAAGTTTCCTTGAAGAAAATATGTTTTTTTTTAGTGAAATTTGATGATTTCTCGAAAATTTTGTTTGTTCTGTTTCCTTCTAAACCAAAAATTCTCAAAAAAATCTTTATTTTTGTTTTTGGAGCATCTTCTCTTGATTTATTTCGTTCCATCCCCCAAACAGTTTTTTTCCCATTTCTGTCAAAAATGCTAAAAAATCATTATCGTTCCCTTGAACGAAATATGTATTGATTTATTTTTTATATTTTTTTTTTACTTAATGATTGATTTCTATTCCAGATTTTTCGAAAATTTATCCAGTTTCCCTTTTTTAGCGTACTATTTTGACCAGCCCCTCGAAAAAAGGTTTTTGTATATTATTATCAGAAATGTTAAAAAGTAATATTAGTTTCCTTAAAAGAAATTATTATTGATTAATTTTTTAATATTTTTGTTTAATGATGATTGATTTCTAATTCAGTTTTTTCGACAATTTAGCTTGCACCTTCACAAAAATCCTCAAAAAAATCTTTTTCGATTTTGTAGTGTATTTTTTTGACCAACCCCTCGAAAAGGAAATATGAATTTCTCATTTATTTTTAATGTTCTTTTAATGATATTGTTTCTATTTCTATTTAATTTTTTTTCATTTCCTGCTTCCTCCTTCACAAAAAAATCCTCAAAAAATCTCTTTTTTTGTTCTTGCGGCATCCAATCCCCCCCCCCCCTCCCTGCCTCCACAGACATCTGTCCTTCCCTTCCTTGGAAAAAATGTTAAAAAGTCATTTAAATTCCCTTAAAGGAGATATGCATTTCTTATTTATTTAATCTAATCTAGTTTTTCGAAACTCTTTTCTATATATTTTAAATTTTTTACGTCATGTCTTGTCCCCCTCTCCCTCCCCCGCCGCCCCAACTCTCCCTTCCCTGGCAAAAGTATTAAAAAATTCGGTTAAGTTTCTTTGAAGGAAATATGAATTTTAAATGATATTAAATTATGAATTTTATTCCAGTTTTCTATTTTGAAAAATTTGCCCCTTACAAAAAATCCCCAAAAAATATTCTGTTTTGGTTTTTGCAGCGTGTATTCTTGACCAACCCCTCAAAACAGGTTTTTATATATTGTTGTTACTTTTCCTTTTAGATACTTGGCAAAAATTGATATTTTTTAAATTTATTTTTATTTTTGTTTAGGTAGATGTTAGGTGATAAATACTGTTTCTATTGTTCTATTTTTCATTATCATTATTTTTTTATTGATTCATTTCTATTCCAGTTTTTTCGAAAATTTTTCCATTTTTCAGCCTACTATTTTGACCAACACTTCGAAAACAGCTTTTCGTATATTATTAACAGAAATGTTAAAAAGTCATTTTAGTTCCCTTGAAAGAAATTATTGATTAATTTTTCAATATTTTTTTAATGATTGATTTCTAATTCAGTTTTTTCGAAAATTTTTTACGTTATATTTTGTTCCATTCCCCCATTACCTTCCTTTCCCTGCCAAAAAGATAAAAAGTCTCCTAGAAGGAAATATGAATTCATTTTCTGTTTTTTAATGATATTGATTGAATTTTATTCCAATTTTTTTTTTCAAAAATTTGGCCTGCTCTCACCTTCACAAAAAATTCTCAAAAATCTTCTGTTTTTGTTTTTGCAGGGTTTTCTTGACCGACCCCTCGAAAAAAAATTTTCGTATGTTATTCTTCGTTTTAATTTTTTATATTTTTGCCACTTCACTTTTTTTTTAATTTACCTTTGTTTGCACTTCCTTCTCTTCTATTTGTGTTATAGAAGCACAATTTCTTGACGAATCCCTTTAACTCTCCTTTAATTTCGTCCCATCCCACCCCCCGAACGCTCCCCTTCTAACACAAATGTTAAAGAAATATTTCCTTCTTTTTGAAATAGAAGTCACCAATCATTTTTTTCCTCCAAGAAGTTGGCTATATGATCTATTTTCCCTTTAGATATTTGGCAAAAATTGATATTTTTTAAATTTATTTTTATTTTTGTTTAGGTAGATGTTAGGTGATAGATACTGTTTGTATTGTTTTATTTTTTATTATTATTTCATTTTTATTCCAATTTTTTTTCAAAATTTTTTCCTTTTTTCAGCGTACTATTTTGACCAACACTTCAAAAAAAGCTTTTTCTATATTTTTAATAGAAATGTTAAAAAGTCATCCCTAGTTCCTGAGTTCCCTTGAAGGAAATTATTATTGATTAATTTTTTAATATATTTATTTAATGATTGATTTCTAATTCAGTTTTTTCGAAAACTTTTACATTATATTTTGTTCCATTCCCCCATTACCTTCCCTTCCCTGCCAAAAAAATTAAAAAGTTTCTTAGAAGGAAATATGAATTTATTTTCTGTTTTTTAATGATATTGATTGAATTTTATTCCATTTTTTTTTTCAAAAATTTGGCCTGCTGTCACCTTCACAAAAAATTCTCAAAAATCTTCTGTTTTTGTTTTTGGAGGGTTTTTTCTTGACCAACCCCTCGAAAAAAATGTTGCGTATATTATTCTTCTATTTATTTTTTTACATTTTTTCCATTTCAATTTTTTTTTAATTTACCTTTGTTTGCACTTTTTCCTCTCCTTCTTTTATTATTGGAGCACGATTTCTTGACGAACCCCTCAACTCCCCTTTAATTTCGTTCCATTCCATCCCCGAACGCTCCCCTCTAACAAAAATGTTAAGAAAATATTGTTATTACTATTATTGTTATTATATTCTTTTTGAAATAGAAGTCACCAATCATTCCTTCCCCCAAGAAGTTGGCTATATGATCTATTTTCCCTTTATATCTAAAGGGACACATAGATATTTTTTAAATTTATTTTCAGTTTTGTAGATGTTAGATGATAAATATTGTTTCTATTGTTCTATTTTTTATTATATTATTTTTTTATTATGATTGATTTCTATTCCAGTTTTTTTGAAAATTTTTCCTTTTTTAGCGTACTGTTTTGGCCAATACTTCGAAAAAAGGTTTTTGTATATTATTAGCAGAAATGTTTGTCATTTTAGTTCCCTTGAACGAAATTATTATTGATTCATATTTTGATATATTTTTTTAATGATGATTGATCTCTAATTCAGTTTTTTCGACAATTTATCCAGTTTGTACGTTCACAAAAATCCTCAAAAAATTCGTTTTCGTTTTTGTAGCGTATTTTTCTGACCAACCCCTCGAAAAATATTTTTTGAATATTATTAGCCTTATTTTAATTTTTTTTTTCCATCCCTCCACACAGTTTTCTTTCCTATTCCTGGCACTAATGTTAAGAAGTCATTTAAGTTTCCTTAAAGGAAATATGAATTTCTTATTTATTTTTTAATGTTTTTTTTGATGATATTGTTTCTATTTCTATTCCATTTCTTTTTATTTCCTGCTTCCCCCTTCACAAAAAAATCGTCAAAAAATCTCTTTTTTTTTGTTCTTGCGGCGTTCAATCCTCCCCCCCCCCCTCTTTTCCCAACCTCCACACACATCTGTCCTTCCCTTCCTTGGAAAAAAAGTCATTTAGGTTAAGATATGCATTTCTTATTCATTTTTTAATGTTTTTTTAGGGACATTATTTAATTTATATTCTAGTTTTTCTTTCAAAAATTTGTCCTACTTCCACAAAAAAACCTCAAAAAATCCCCACACACTGCCGTTCTTTCCTTCCCTGAAAAACATGTTGAGAACTCATTCAAGTTCTAGTCTAGTTTTTCTTTAAATGATATTGTTTGCATTTCCATTTTGCTTTTTTGCTTTTTTTTTCAAAAACTGATACTGCTTCCACTTTCATAAAAAATCCTCAAAATGTCTTCTACTTTTATTTTTGCAGTGTGTTTACTTGACCAACCCCTCGAAGCTTTTTTTTATATATTTTTAATCTTTACATCATATTCTGTTCCCCCCTCCCCCTCCCCCTCACAGCTCTCCTTTCCTTCCTTGCCAAAAGTATTAAAAAGTCATTTATAAGTTTCTTCGAAGGAAATATGAATTTATTTTCTGTTTTTAAATGATATAGCATTAGGAATTTTATTTCAGTTTCCTATTTTCAAAAATTTGCCCCTTACAAAAAATCCTCAAAAAAATCTTCTGTAACCAACCCCTGGAAACAGTTTTTTATATATTGTTAGCCTTATTTTAATTTTATTTACGTTATATTTTGTTCCATTCCCCCCATAAAGCTTACCTTCCCTTCCCTGCCAAAAAGATTAAAAAGTCTCTTTGAAGGAAATATTTTTTAAAAATTTGGCTTGCACCCACCTTCACAAAAAAAAACTCAAAAAATCTTCTGTTTTAGTTTTTGCAGGGTGTTTCCTTGACCAACCCCTCGAAAAAAATGTTTCGTATGATATATTTTTTTTAATTTTTTACATTTTTGCCATTTCATTTTTTTTTATTTACTTTTGTTTGCACTTTTCCACTCCTTTTTTTTGGTATCATCCCCCTTAATTTCGTTCCATCCCACCCCCGAACACTCCCCTCCTAACAAAAATGTTAAGGAAATATTTCTTCTTTTTGAAATAGAAGTCACCAATCCATTTTTTTCCTCCTAGAAGTTGGCTATATGATCTATTTTTCCCTTTAAGTAGATAGTTGGCAAAAATTGATATTTTTTGAAATTATTTTCTTTTTTGTTTAGGTAGATGTTAGGTGATAAATACTGTTTCTATTGTTGGTGGTTGCTGTGACATAAGCTATCGGTTGAGGAATTTCAGAGCAATATCCAAACTTGCAACTGTGAACAACTTGTTTTTATAATTTGACAGCTGTCAGAAATATTGTCGTGATTGGAGTTCTTTTTATTTACGTAAATTGTGTTTTACGGCTTTGTTATGACATTATTTCGCCGTTATATCCCAGTCAAAAGTGTCCAAAATCGTCAACGACAATATTCAACCTTCTTACCTCTGCAAATATCGAACAGTTCTTAATACAGTGCGTTGGAAATCTATCCTCTAATTTTTTTTTTTTTTCAATGGTTGGTAGACAGTGTACGCAATCAGTCACAAACGAATTGTAGATGTAAATTCTTTCGTAAATGAATTACCACCACAATTGGTAGCTGTATGGTGACGATGTATACCTCTACCAGAATAAATATGTGGTTTCAACACAATAGCAGTTGATTTAATTTAAATTCTTCTAACGTTCAGTTCAGGCTGGGATTGCTTCCCAAAAATTATCGAAGATATCCCATTTAAAATCGACTACTCTGTATACATCCAATTCCGTCGCTTTTAGTAAGCACTCTTACAATTTTCACGGTTAAAATATTAGGCAAGAAGGATCCCGCGGTGCTGCGAGCAGCGTATACAACGGTCGCCGCAAACAAAACAATTAATTACCGCGCACAGATGCACAGTCATTTCAGCAACTCGGCAAGCTGTCCTGTCGGAGGCGCTCTCCGACCCGAACGCCTGAACATCGCCCGGCCAGTCAGTCTCTTCCTCGAACACAATAGATCGGGGGGAAAACGGCCGAGTCATCTGCGCGCCAGAGAGAGTAGCAAGGTGGATCCGCTTCGATTAGCCAATCCCTTGGAATAGAAATTTTTCGATGGAATCGAACAAATTCACACGTTCCACTTGCGTCGTAGAAGAGGCAAGGTTGGAATTGTTTAGAAGATGCGTTCAAAGGAGGTCCTAAACGCAATTAGAATTGCGAAATCGATTTCTTTGTGTGTAGAAGAATTGGCTGCAAAGACTTTCCTCGTTGGAGTAAATTTTTTTATAATTAAGTTTTGGCAACCTCAAAAATTTTGACAGCTGTCAAATTATAGGCTTAGATTACCATTTTCAAACCGAACCAGATTTTCTTCACAATTATGACATAACCTAACTAGCAAAATGTCAAATGTGACAAATAAATTGTCATTATTATGGTTCTATGTAAGAAATTTAAAAAATAAGTTTCTCTTACATCTAAACGTGAGGGAAAACTTTCCAAATTCAATTATATACCTTCGTCGGTGGATGTCACCCTTCTCCTATAGAAGTCAACACAAATATTATTCTAGTCCCTCTTTCGCTTACTTTAACTTCGACTTTTCGTCGTCGGCATCTTTTCCGGATTACAAAGTAAACACAATCCGATGTTGTTCCAACCACGGCTACCGTTTAAGGTGGCTGGCCCATCTCAGTTACACGACCGCAACACGTCAATACCCTACACTACTATGGATGTACCACATACATAAATATAGTTCTTATATGTATGTACATACTAAAGGGTAGGTATGTCAAAGTAATATAATTCGTTTTCGAATAATGTTGACAGATATAACTGTCAACAACTGATCTGTCAATGTCAATACTTTTGACAGTTCAAGATTTTTAAACATAAAAAGTACAGTAGGCACTCGGTAATCGTAATAGTTAATAGTCTCTCTTCCAAATTTATGGAAAAGATGATTTTAAAGCAAGAGATGGTTGATTTACAAAATTGAAAGTGCTGTATGGTATTCGTCTGTTGACTGTGACAGAAGAAACATTGTCTAGTGACGATCTAGTGTAGATCCCTTTATTAAACGTTTTCTAGAGCATGTAGATGGACTAGATCTTACAGGTGACCAGGTGTACAATGCAGATGAAAGTGGATTGTTTTGGAAATTATTGCTACGATAAAGTTATATCCATCCAAATGAAGCAAGTGCACTTGCTTTCACAGTTCCAAAAGACTGAGTAACCATTGCCTCAAATGCCCCTAGAACACGCAAATTGGAACTTTTGGTTCTTGGTATGGGTAAGAATCCGCGGCCATTTAAAAATTTAACTTTCCTGTCACTTATAAATGTCAAAATAAGGCATGGATGACAAAAGAAATCTTCCATGAATGGTTCCATACTGAGTTTGTACCCCAAGTAGGTACACAAAAAAGAAATTTACCTGAAAAGGCGCTATTCGTCCTTAATAATACATCAAGACATGGACCAAATGAGGTGATGGGCGCATGAAGACACTTTTCATGCTTTCAAACTGCACTCCACTGTTACAACCAATGGACCAGAACGTAATTGAAATGGTGAAAAATAGGTACAGAAAAAAAGATTTTGCTTGAGGCTCTTAGTCGTAATGATGACATCACTGCGACTTTCAAATCAATCAACTTGAAAGACGCAGTATTCATAGTTGCAGCAGCCTGGGATACTGTACCGCAATCAGCAATAAGATCATCGTGGAAGAAGTTACGGCCTTCATTGGAATCACCTGAAGAAGGACAAGATTCTTTTGATCCAGAAGATTTAACTCCATTAGGAAACCTGATAGAGTCAGCAGTAAAGCATGCCCAAGACACTGAGCTTCAACGAGTCGACATTCAAGATTAATGTGACGAAAACATCGACTTTCAAGAGGCAATGACTGAAGATGAAATTATAGCAGAGCTAAATATCTAGGGATTACCTTCGATTGGCGACTAAACTGATCTCAACATCTTCATAAAGTTCTCAACAACTGATCTGTCAGTGACAATACTTTTGACAGTTCAAGATTTTTAAACATAAAAACTATAGTAAGTCAGAATGTAATTGCAAAAATATGGCGGCTCAATAGGTGAATGATTTGCCCATTATCAGAAAACCTAGACTTTGGCATTCCATGCCTGGTGACGGTCCCTGAAATCAGTCGCAAAAGCATTAATTTTGACAGTTATGTCATGTCAATGCGTTTAGGTCTACAATTAGTATTATTGGAAAATATTGTGTTACAATTATTGTCAGAATTAAAAGAAAATAATACTGAAGTAGATGTTGGAAATATTGATCACGATGTATGTATTTTGTAGACAATATTCTTTCGAAGCCATTTATTAGCGTTTCTCGGGTTGTGTTGGCACAAGAATTCCCTGTAGGATTATGGGAAAGTCTTCGGTTGTGTGATGTCTGGTTGATGTCAAACATGGTGTACTCCCAAAATTAAATTGTATCACAAACAGTTTAATATCTGCAGTTACGCAAATTTAAAAGTAAAATTCTGAAAACTACAAATATTTTGACAGCTATAACTGTCAAAAACTTACTTGTCAATGTTGTGTATTTATACTACGGACACGTAGGTTAATCAATTTGATATTTACTTTATTTAACACTAACTATACTTAAAAAATACATGTATTAACCTCACAAATCGCCAGACACTCTACTCGCCATTACAGTGTTCTACCTTATCCACTTATGTTATTATAAGCGTGATATATAACTGTCAAATACTTTGACAGCTTTTAAAAATATTTTCCCTGTTGTTCTTTTTACACACACTTTCTCCTATACTTTTTTGTTATTGCAGCAGTTTTTCTTGATCTTGATTGTTTTTTTTTGTATTATTAGCTTCTTTTTGATTTTCTGTGAGTTGATCGTTCCATCCCTCCAATCCGTTCCGCTCCTCTTTTCTAAGCAAAATATTGAGGAATTATTCGAGTACCCTTGAAGGATACTGATATTGATTGATTCCTGTTGTAGTTTTTTTTTTTAATTGACCTTTGTCTGTACTTTCTCCTCTTCTTTGTTTGTTATTGCAGCAAGATTTCTGGACAAACCCCTTTAATAACTCCCCTTTAATTTCGTTCCATCCACCCAGACTGCTCTCCTCTTAACAAAAATGTTAAGAAATCATTTCTTCTTTTTGAAATAAAACTCACCAATTATTTTTTTTTCCTCCAAGAAGTTGGCTATATAATCTGTTTTTCTCTTTAGATAGTTGGCAAAAACTGAATAATATTTTATTAGATTTATTTTCATTTTTGTTTAGATTTATGTCAGGTGATAAATACTGTTTCTATTGTTGGTGATTGCTGTGACATAAGCTATCGGTTGAGGAGTCCCAGAGAAAGAGAATGCAATATCCAAACTTGCAACTGTGAACAACTTATTTTTATAATTTGACAGCTGTCAGAAATATTGTCGTGATTGGAGTTCTTTTTGTTTACGTAAATTGTGTTTTACGGCTTTGTTATGACATTATTTCGCCGTTATGTCCCAGTCAAAAGTGTCCAAAATCGTCAACGACAAGATTCAACCTTCTTACCTCTGCAAATATCGAACAGTTCTTAATACAGTGCGTTAGAAATCTATCCTCTTGTTTTTTTTTCAATGGTTGGTAGACAATGTACGCAATCGGGGCATAAGCTATCGGTTGAGGAGTCTCAGTGAAAAAAATGCAATATTCAAACTTAAAACAAAAGACTGTGAAAATTAAACATATTTTAACAAGTATACAGAACTGTCAACAACTGACGTCTTTATTACTTGTTTTTATAATTGGACAGCTGTTAGAAATATTGTCGTATTTGGAGTTCAAGAGTATCAAAAATAATCCTGACGGTCTAAGATATTAAAATATTTCTGACACTTGGCTACTAACCTGTACTACTCGTTAAAGATTATTCACTGCAGCCTTTGTTGTGCAAATTTTGTGTTTTACAGTTTTGTTACATTATATCTCCGTTATTAAGAGCTGCCCTGTCTATCTATATAATCAGTCACTCTTACATCTACAAATATCGAACGATTCTCAGTACAGCGCCTTGAAAATCTTTCCTCATTAGAGACGACCATACTTTTTTTAATGGTTGGTAAACACTATATATGCAATCATGCGGAAAGGGATAATTTTGACACTTTGGTTGTGTCATTTAAATGTGTGTAACGATTAGTAATTTAGTTTTTGGAAAAAGATTTTTTGCAATTCAAGTCATAATTAAAAGAAAGAACTTAATACATAACTAAAAAGGACAGCGACCGAAAACATTCTCCTAATTTTAAAACCCGGTAAATACACACACAATACCTCAGAAACAAAATCGGATTTGGTCCAGGTTGGTGGTTTCAATAATACCTCCACCGCATCGGCTTCTTGTCCCTTGTATGCATGTATCTGTATAATATGTATATACATACATATATATATGTATGTATGTAGGGATTCTGGTAAAACGAACATTGAGGATTAGTACTTCTGGTTTCTCGGGTTCCCCGGGTTTTAATCCTGTCTTTCTACACGCTTTCTATACGTCTACATAGATATGCTAGTGCGTAGCTTCTCTAACAATAAATAGGAAAGGAGAAGGCATCGATGTCAAGCCGATTAGGATCAGTCCACTGAATGCTTCCTACACAGCTTCTGTACGTCGCTTCCGATAAGATAAGGGTTGATACCGAAATCTTGTTAAAATCTTCGCAGAAATGGTAATTTTAACGGAATCTATATTGGCTTTTGAAAGGTGATCTTCTTTTTTGATTCGTTAGGATTAATGAAGTGTTGCGTCAAGGTTACATCAGAGATTATACCTTTTTAACAAGGCCACCCAACCCCTAAACACACCCCCACAGAATCAGAAACTAACTACCAAGTGACTATAAATGATTGACAAAAATATTTAATTTGGTAATTTTCAAATCCTACAGTTGCCTACACTGAATGTATAGTTACGTAACTGTCATTCTATTTGACAGAATCAGAAATTAACTACCAAGTGACTATAAATGATTAACAAAAATATTTAATTTACCAATTTCCACATCCTACAGTTGCCTACACTGAATGGATAGTTACGTAGCTGTCATTCTATTTGACATAATCAGAAATTAACTACCAACTGACTATAAATGATTGACAAATATATTTAATTTGGCAATTTCCACATCTTACAGTTGCCTACACTCAATGTATAGTTACGTAGCTGTCATTCTATTTGACATAATCGGAAATTAACTACCAAGTGACTATAAATGATTGACACAAATATTTAATTTGGCACTACTGAAAAAATGGCTATCCTGGTTGTTTCTTGTAAATATAACTTTTTAGGTTATGTCACTTGTACCATATATCTTTCTGGCTTGCCATTCAAATTGACAATTTAATTGACAAATTTAAATTTAAAAATCAGGCAAAATTTCTGCCACCTTAAGTGGAAAATTTCCAATCATTTATAGTCGCTTGATACAATGTATGCAATGAAGTGTAGTGGTACCATAAAAAATCCCTAATTTTATTCTTTCTTTTTGCATTTTGTAGTTAGCTACGTTGATTTTGCTATTATTTTATTTGACAGCATAGTTATGTCACACAATTTGTGTGTCATACGACATTTTCAATGACATGTACTTGACTGGGATGCAGTGTTTCCACTGAAAATTTGTTTTGCCAACCCTCTTTGTTTGAAATTGTTCAGTCAATATAAATTTATGTCTTCAACCGAAAAATAATAAATAAAAAATAACTAGTCCTAACATCTTTGAAACCATTTTTTTATAGTGGCAGCACTGAGAGTGAAGTTGCAGATAATTACCTGTCATTTTTCTCTGCTGATTGCTTATTTTATTTTCAGGTTATATTCTTGTTATGCACAAGCGTAAATAACATGCGAGCAATTTCAATTCAATTGCTTAGGGACATTTTCTATTCGGAAGTTTAGGACACTGTATGGTGTCTAAATTTAATTATTCAACAACAAAGTCGTTGGCTTACACATATTTACTGTGGCAATACTGCAAAATTAGCTAGCCTGATTATTCATTCTACAGTTACCTACATTGACCACTTACTTGGTGACATGTAGCTATTATCGCTTAATGTCATTTTGGTTGACAGAATCTGTCAAAACAGTTTACGTAGAATTAAATTATTTGTAATTTGACTTTGTTTTTGCTGTATTTACATTTTGCAGTTAGTTATTTTCATTTGCTATCATTTTATTTGACAGAATATGTCAAAACATTTCATCATATATAAATTCTCGCCAATTACTCAGTATTCCCAACTGAAAATTTTGGATGTCTTTTTCTTGTTCTTGATGTATGTAACTACGAAAGGTGTTGGTACCATAAAATTCCCAGTTTATTTTTTTTTAGATTTTAGCTACGCTAGCTTCATCTGCTGTCATTTTATTTGACAGCGCATGTCAGACGGTTTATGCACCAGTTTATTTTATGTTATCATTGCTGCCAACGATGTGCAACCCAAAATTCTAACTTAACGCTTGACTAAACAGTGTTCGTTCCCAACTGAAAGTTTGTTTTGCCAACCTTGTTCGTTTGAAATTGTTCACCCAGTATTGTTTCTAAGTGCTAACTGACAAATAATTAGATGAAGAGTTTCAGATTCCATTCTGACAATGACTGTTCGTAATATTCAAAACTAAATCGTCGATAACATGTTGCAATCTACAATCGTACCTCTTGCAGTGGAACAAGCAAAATATTAATGCTAATCTGTTTGGATATTAGCCGAAACAAATAACGCTAGTACAAAGGGCACCATAATATATGCACCTACGTTAATAATACGAGGAAAACAAATGAACTGTGTCGTGCATAGATCGCCGAGATTGATGGAGTGAGCCTACAGCGCATTAAAAATGGAATAACATGCTTTTTGTCGGCTAGGATCGGACATACTTGGCACTCCCGTGGAGATGTTGATAGATTGATTTGTTTTTCTTTCATTAACGCATCTATGCTTACCGTACACACCGTAAAATTTACGCATCTGACTCACTAAACATCGTAAAAACGTTCGGGAGGAATTTCGCCTCGAATTCTTCCGATTCAAACCTAATATATACATACATAGAATTTCGTAGAATTCAAATAATTCGAATAATGAAATTTCGAATTTCTCGCGAGGATACGCGATTAAACTGCGACAGTTGTCACTGCTGCAAATTTTATCTCCGGCAAAATTGGATTTTAACGATGTTACCTCACGTCTCGCCTCTTCGCCATCCGACTCGACAACCCCGTTCGCACTGGGAGGGAAGGTCTTACGCTACAAAGTGATTTAATCGAAAAGGAAATCCAATCTCACCGGGAAATTGTGTGTGTGTGTACCTATACTTGTGACTCATTTTTCTGTTCACGATGATGATTTGTTACGAAATCGATTGAGTTTAGTTCTAAATAAAGTTAATTAACTAGAACGGAATTGCATCGTTTATATGCCGAAAAAATTATCTCGACTCGTTCGTGAAATTCACGGCCATTTACATCTAGGTTTGCATAGAAATCAAAGCCGCCTTAGATTATCGCAGTGTGAGACTTGTAGTTCATCGGATGCCCGCTGCGAGGCGCTTCATCGCCACCACACACCGTCGTCGGACCGCGGCCAGGTTATTATGTTTCTTCTGGTTTATGCGAGGAGCCCGTGTGGAAAAGCGGGTCTCTACCACTCTCCGCTCTTTCTTGGGTGTCTGTCGAGGAAAGAAAAATGATCTTGCGAAACGGAGCGCGCCCCGTTTTAATTCCGTTTAATTTATGTGGGAAATGTAAATAGCACCGGTCATAACGCATAACCCAGCGGTACGCCTAATTAAATTTGTAAGGATCGGCGGTATCGTTTCCCCTTAGTTTATTAAATTGTTTTTTTCGAAGCGGAGTTTCACTAAATTGGTGCAAATTCGATGTTTATGGAAACTTCAAATTTGTTTGACAGTTTGACATGACATATCTGTCAAAATTATGCGTTTTTGACAGAAATTACCTGTATTATTACCAATTATTAAAAAAGAAAAATGCCGTCTCCAAGGAGGAAAACTTTAGGCACAGTTATGTACATATGGTTACCACCAAGAAGTAGTTGGTAAACCAAACAAATTAAACCAAATTAAAGATATTTTGACACCTACAAATAATGTCGATAATTTATTTCCCGATTACTTGTTTCTATAATTTGATAGCTGTCAGAATGGTCTTGTCATGGTAGTTATAGTCCTTTCTTTGGCGTACTTTTCCTTCTTATTATTCTTCTTTTTTT
>SMLS01071853.1:0-34838 GCA_004785975.1 Popillia japonica | reverse complement strand
GTCCGGAGTACTGGATGTCCGAATTTAAGTGTGTCCGGATTATAGAGGTTATACTGTAATTTATTGTAATACAGCTTTCGGGAGGTCATTCAGTCAACAAATTTTAGCCTAAAATTTTTTAGATCTCTAAAAATCTTGCTGTGTTACATGGTAGAAAATTGTGGCTGACCATGTAAGTTCGGCGAAATGAGCTGCCGTCTATATGCTTCCAAAACGTTAAACTTAATAGTTTGCTTTCCAATGGATGGTCCGTACGCTAAACACACGCTGCAGGTTAGATAAGTTTGATTTTGTGTAAGTTGCTCGGAGTCGTTTTGCAGTATATGGATATATATATACGCTATGTGTTTCGTTTAACGAGATAAGAAATTTATACTGAAAGTGGGGTACTATCTGAAGATAAATTCTGAATAGTTTTCAACGTTAGTCGCAGCTGTTGTGTTGGTCTTGTTATTTTCGTAAATCTACCTGTAGTATGAAATTGCAAAATAATAATTCCAATTAGTTGTTTTTGATATAACTATATGGAAGAAGAAATAAGCAATAGATGGTGTACAAACAAGCATCCTTGACATTTTCTGTATCAAATTTTAAGTTAGTTTCAGCATAGTTTTCAAGTGTGCATATATTCTAATTTATAATGATCTTTCTATGATTAAAGCCAAAAGTAATTTGCAGGGGGCTCTGGCCATGACAGCCTACAAATTTCCATAACAAACATGTACAAGATGGATGTCTTTATGTTCCACTTTCTCAAATGCGTGGATTCTAAAATTTAAATAGTTTCCATTTGCTGTGATGATGCAAGCTTCGATGGTGCACTAATGAGTGCTCATTCTCTTCATATTTACGAAAGAGTAAACAGAATGGATAAGACTAACATTCAAAATCTCACTCTCATTTTGGCTCCACATTTGAAACTTATTTGACCATTTCTTGTATGATCTGCTTCTGGTGAAGGATCTCGTCATTGTGGCATACATCAATTTCTTTCCACCAATTAGCAGTTATGTTGGGGCATCTCATAAATTACACCAACCTCCTACTGGTTATATCATCCAATAGCTTTTGGCTATTCTACTGTATGTTATTTACTGTACTTATTTACTGTACTATTACTACTTTAACCGTTCGATTTCCGGTAATCCTCCCCAAAATCGTTATTGTAATCACAGGACCAGCGATACATTGCAAATCAACCACGTAAAGGCCGATTATCTTGTGCACCTTCAACACTGTTTGGTCAATGTTGGCCATGATTGTACACTTCTCGTTTAACCAAACCCGTAAATACTTACTCTGCTTATGACCATGGACATTAAACTGCACTGGAGCAATTTATAGTTTGATCGGCGATCTAACAGTTCAATTGTAGCCTTACCATCTCCATTCATACTATCATTTTCTATAGTAGCGTATTAGTCCTTACAACCTGCAATCAGACCAGATTTTCTGCACAATTGATTGATATATGTATATATCACATCCGAAACAAACAAATTTCCATCAAATAGTAACCAATGATATAACTTTAGAAGGATTAATTTTCCCACGTTGTATAATGACTTAACCACATTCGACTGGTCCTACTTAGAAAATTATACCGATGTTAGTGAAGCAGTCTCTGCCTTTTATGATACCATTTGTGATGTAGTTAAACGGTCCGTTCCAATGTTGAAATCTCCAAAACGCACCTATCCACCTTGGTTCAACAACCAGATTATTAAATGTATAAAGTTGAAAGATTACTATCTTAAAAATGGCATAAACATAAGATAGCTTCTTACCTGGAAGATTTTAGACGAGTTAGAAAACAAGTAAAATACTGATCAATCCTGCTTATCTTGCATACCAAATCACCATTGAGAACGGTATTGTGAACGATCCAAAACTATTTTGGCAATTTATTAATAGCAAACGCAAGTCATCGAGAATACCTGGTTGTTTAACTGCCGATGGTCATGTTATGGAGAATTCTGTGGGCACCAACTATAGTAGGGTCCAACAAGAGCTGGACATGATGGAGTTCCTGCTTTCCTGATTCGAGATTGTTCACCTATATTGCGGGAACCTGTGGCTACCATATACAATTTTATAATTGGGTCGCGTTCTTTTGCGGATTATTGGCAGATGGGTAGAATTACCCAGGTTTATAAGACTGGAGATCACTGTTATATTAGGAACTACAGACCAATCACTTTACTTTCTAACTTCGCTAAAGTTTTCGAACACCTACTCCATAGTAGACTTTTTTACAACATCAAGTCTCACCTATCCAACAATAAAACACAGATTTTTTCCTGGGCGTTCTTCCATTACTAATCTTGTGGAGGTTACACAATATATTAGTGATTGTCTGGATAGACGACGGCAAGTAGATCTAATTTACACTGACTTCAGCAAAGCTTTCGGCACAGTGAATCATCGTTTGCTAATACATAAATTGTATGACATGGGGTTTTCTGGTGAGGTGACTGATTTGATGATCTTATTTCGATAACAGATTCTGTTAGGTCCATTACAATGGCTTTACATCAAGCTCATTTAAAATTACCTCTGGAGTACCACCGGGCTCAAACTTGGGTTCTTTGTTATTTAATATACATACATATATATCATCGACCTTTTTCCAATGTTGGATTGTAATATGTTGGCTTACGCAGATGATCTTAAAATATATCAAGAAATTACTTCGATATCAGGCTGCATTCGTCTAAAAGCAACATCAATTTACTCAGTGCCTTGTTTTTAGTTGAGTTAGATTTACAAAAATGCACTGTGATGACTTATTCGAGGATCTGTACATTTTTCACTACTAAATTATTGACTACTACACTAATCAAACACTTATGCCTTGGCAGGCACTTGTTAAAGACCTTGGTGTACTATTTGATTCGCATCTAACTTTTGCTGACCATACTATTGCCGTCAGAAATTCGGTCTGCAGATCTTACGGCTTTTAGTAAGAGCTAGTAAGACGTTGTATTACGCTCTAGTTCGCAGTACCACACTACGTGTGGTATCTTCACTATACCTACCAGAAACCTGCACTGGAAAGAGTGCAAAAACGATTTTTGAAATTTTTATCGTTTAAGATAGACAATACCTATCCTAATCGAGGTACAGATTCCAAAATTCTACTTGAGAGACATATCTTCTGCTCTCTGCAAACGCGCAGAATAGGAGCTAGTGCCTTGTTTTTAGTTAAGTTGGTAAGAAACGTTACAGATGCCCCGTCATTGTTATCATATGTGAATTATATTGTACCACAGTACGGTACTTGGTCTTCAGACACTTTTGTAACTGTTAGAGCAAGAACAACTGTTTTATACAAAGCACCGTTAGCGCATATGGCTAGAAATGCTAATGTATTGCATGGTGATCCTTTTTTTAGTAGATAATTTAGCTATCACACCATTTGTGTTGTTGCACTGTTGTGTAGTATTAAGGATTTTCGGTTATGGATTATTATATATTGAGTAACGACTTGTACCTTGTTGTTGTTGTCACTGAAGTTTTTCCTTTATTTAGCACTGTATTTTGATTTGTTTTTCCTGTAATTGGAGTTTTCTCTGTTCGGCAATAAAGAAATCATTATTATTATTAATTATTTTTATTGACCTGCCCATCGTATAGAAGTTATCAAGTTGTAGCGATTACTAGTCAGTCTTGCGAAACTTCATTGCTTTATCTGTTGGGCTAGTGGTGTAGTGGCTAGTGTACTCATTTAATAAACCGACAGCACTTTGTTCGATCTCCGGAATGTCAAATCTGAATTTGGTTTTTGTAGTTTCCCAAATTGTATTGGGGAATAGTAAGCCGTGAATTTTCAGTTTTTTAACCTTATTTTAGAACTGCATTTTTGTATTAAATAAGAGGCTGTGGTACTTACAATTGACTTGTTGATATACATATGTACCTGGTTTTAAGGCATTAGATGCTCTGATGCGATATTGATCGAGTTTCTAGCATCTTGGTTAATCGCCACTTGCAGCTGGCTTAGTTTATATGAGAAATCGTTCTCTTCATCCACAAGTCTGCTTACTACGCTTGCAGTCTTTGCATTTTGTCTAATATATGATTTTCAGAGAGATACTTGGTAGGAAATAGCTTCTATTTTAAATTTTGGAGCCAATACAAGTTAGTTTAAATTAGCAAAAGGTGACATCATAATAACATCATCGAAAGAATTTCCAACAGTACCTACATATTATGTATGTACCTACATACATACAGGCTGTTTGTTCATTCACTTTCCTAATTTTAAGAATATTAATTTCCCAACATGTAGAATGTATTGGCAAAAATTCGTGTTGAAAAAGTTTTCAAATAAGCGCGAAAAAAAATAAAGAAAATATCGGAAAATGTTTTTAAGGCGGTCTCTATACATACTGCAAGTGTGTGCGTGTGTATCTTCTACGTAAATATACCCTCGACTGTATTAAGAACAAATGCTGATATTGTAAACAATCAAACGAATTGGAAGACGCTAGGAGCAGCTGTGTTTATATCGTAAAACTATGACGATATTTACAGCTGATTGTTCAGTGATATTCGTTGTATAGGTCGTGGTGGACCAGTGCACTGGCCTCCACGTTCGCCAGACTTAAATCCGGTTGATTTCTTTCGATGGGGATGTTTGAGGGACCGAGTCTATTGAACACAAGTCAACGATATTGACGAATTGCGTGAACGTATTATTATGGAAACAGACCATATACGTCAACGTAATTTGTGTGAAAATGTACGTGAGTCACTTATCCGTCGTGCCGGACTATGTATTCAAGAGAATGGTGGTAATTTTGAACAAATGTTATGATCGTGCAATCAGAAGAAAAACTGTCATTTACCAATTTTTTTTGGAATATTTGGCAAACAAAGTGAGTTGATATTTTCTTTATTATCGATAATTGTGTGTACATAATGGACAACAATACACAATGGACCTTTAAACCATGCTTATGGATTATCGCACATCTGTTAGCGTGTACATACAATGTTATTATTTTATGAATGACCACTCTCATATTACAAAATGCCAACACAGGCATTTTTATACAGGTCACTGGACTGTGTCTAAAATAACTAAACAGCAATTTCTTTTCATGTATTATTTTCTATCGGCATCCTAATGTGTAGGTACTATCTAACATAAAAACGTTGACTTTTTCAAAAAAATTAAACACTATTTTTTTTAAATTTTTTTTTAAATATTTGACGTACATATATGTACATACTGTTTAAATTAAAATAAGGAATGAACAAACACCCTGTATATTAAATATTTGATATTTAAGGAAAGCCATGAAAGTTGAAACAGCAAAAGAGCATTGCGTTATACATATGTAACATCAAACTTCACAGGAGTAATTTACCGTTTTTTCAGTGATTAGACAGCCAAATTGGCGCCATTCATACATATCATCGTTTTCTGTAGTAGAGTATTGGTCTCAACAGCTATGATAAGATTGATGTGTTCGCCGAAGAACTTTTTAGAGAATTTTTATACTCCGACATCTCCATCCTGGGCAGCCCATCGTACAGGATGTATTGAGGTCTAGGACTTAGTAGTTAGCATGCCTTTGCAGTTTTATCTGAATAATTTTAGTTTGGTATACAAACACGCTAAAATACTGATCAGAATCGTAATCGTAAAAGAAGGAAAATGATTCTAAGAAAGAAATGTCTTCAGACCCATAAGGGCACAGAGAGATCTAGCAATAATATGGCAGTTATGTTCAAAATGACAAATTTTGGCATCTTTGGCATGGGTACGGATAACAATAACTTGTGTATATCGTTCTGATACCACTTTAACCAATTGAAGGATGAGTTTTAATAATAATAATAATAATAATAACGTCTTTATTGCCCAACAGACATACATCCACTAAAAGGACAATATTAAATAATAATATGATGCAATGCTCTAAATCTATATGTATACTAAATACTATACTAAAACACTATAATATATGTACTATACTAAAACAGACATCTTAATGGGGTAATGTGGGAAGAGGTAAATGGAACGGATCAGGATAATATTTATTTACGTTCCTTGCCATATGGGTAAGAGGCGCCCTGGAGAATACATTAGTTCTTGCTGTGGCAACGGCGAAGGTGTCAGACGAACGAGTACCATATTTGGGAACAAGAATATTTATATTGGAGAGCAGATGCGGGGCATCGATTTCGTTGCGTATCAATTTTAATAAAAAGTTAGCACTATTTAGTTCTCTGCGGTCCATTAGTGACGTAAAATTGTGTTGTTCTAGTAATTCTCCGTAGTCACAGCCTCGTGGAGGATAGATACCCGATGCTTTAAACGAAAGATACTTTAGGAACCTTCTCTGGACTCTTTCCAATAGCAGGTTTTGAAAAAGGAAACATGGGTACCAGATTATAGAAGCAAATTCAAGCTTTGGACGCACCAGGGTGAAAAATAACATTTTTAGGGTACTTATGTTTGAGAACGAGCGGCAAGACCTGATAACAAAACCAAGCGAGCGTGATGCAGAAGAACACATTGCAGATATGTGATCGGTGAACTGAAGTCGTTGGTCAAACAGAACACCCAGATCTCGTATTTTGGCCAGCTTCGGTATAGAGAATTGTCCGACAGAATAGGAAAATGATATCGGCTTAGTTTTTGTGGTATAGTAACAACGGCACACTTGCTTACGCTTAGCATAATCTTATTTTGAGAACACCAATTATTAATAATATCAAGATCTCTTTGCAATGCTTCACAATCGGAAATGGTAGATATCTTGGAATAAATTTTTAAATCGTCAGCATAGGCGAGAACACGGGAACTGAGACTGGATAAAAGATCGTTGATATAAATGTTAAAAAGAAGCGGGCCTAAGTTTGATCCCTGAGGAACCCCTGATGAAACTGTGAATGTTCTGGAATAGAAGCCGTTATAGCAAACGTAACTGGTGCGATTATCTAAATAGGAAGCCATAAAGTTTATAGTCGTAGAAGAAAAACCCAGGGAATCAAGTTTAGAAAGCAATATAGTATGGTCTATGGTGTCGAAGGCCTTGGCAAAATCAGTGTATAAAACATCAACTTGTTCTTGTGTGTTTATGCAGGAACTAATATAATGCGTAATTTCAGCTAGATTAGTTAGGACTGATCTTCCTTTCATGAAACCATGCTGCACAGGTGCGATGTAACATTTCACATTATTGTAGATTTTATTGTAAATGAGATGCTCAAATACTTTAGCACAACCAGATAGTATACTAATAGGCCTATAGTTCAGTACGTCCCATTTATTCCCCTTTTTTAATACTGGGTTGACTTTGCATATTTTCCAGATATCTGGAAAAGTCGAGGTACGCAGAGCGAGATTAAATATTTCGCACAATGGATCACACAGTACAGGTGCACTATCTCTAATGAAGAAATTAGGAAATCCGTCATGACCTGATGTAAAGTCTGCCCTGAGACGTTTAATGGCCGCAGTAACTTCGTCAGTAGTGAAACCGTTAATATTAAAACAAGTGGGCGTTGTTATCGTTGTTGAGGGTGCAGACAAAGAACGAGGTTGATAAACATCGGAGAAATTTTTCGCGAAAGCTTCCACTATTTCCTGGGGTTCAACCATCTCACGACCTTCAAGCTTCATACACCCAGGAATTCTCGATTTGCCTGACTTCTGTGCAATAAACTGCCAAAACATTCTAGGATCCTCTGAAATTTCAGTTTCAATATTGGCCAAGTATGCGTCGTAGTCTCTACCTAATTCCAACTTAACCAATCTCCGTACCCTGACAAATTCGTCCTTGTATTTCAGTGAGCCAGAAGATTTCCATTTACGGTGATAGAATTCCTTTAATTTAATCAATTTGACCGTACTTCCACTGTACCAAAAAGGAAATTGACGTGAGGAACAAGTATATTTCGGCACATATCTGTCAACCAATGATTGCAGTGTCGCATAAAAAGACGAAACAGCAACGTTAACGTTGTTGAGCGCTTTTAGATGAGACCAGTCTATTGTGCTAAGTTCACTGTATAAGTCGATAAGATTTGCTTTTCTAAAGTTATATCTGGGACTTGAACTTGAGGGAAAATTGAGGGTAGATTGAGAGGTCAAGGAAATTATAAAGCTTAGCGCAGGATGGTAGTTGTCTTCAGGAACCAAAGGATGTTGATCACGTTCAATGGTAATGTTACAATTCAAATTAGTTAAAACTAGATCTAGTAATTTGTTTTGGCTATTTAGAACAGTATTGAGTTGTGATAATTGTAACATGTTCATAAAATTACACAAAATGTTATATCTATGATCATTGGTATTATCTAAGGCATTAAATTTTGGACAGTTGAAGTCTCCACATATAACAACTTTTTTGTCAATTAAGCCAAGTGCCAGACTTTCAAAGAATACCTCATAGTTATCGTTATCAATTTTTTTTGTAGTTGTTTGTGAGTTTTGTAGTTTATCCAGTAAAAATTGATGTTTTGCTGTCATTTTCATGTTTACGTTTGATTGGAGCCCATTAGTTTACCAATTAGTTTCTAATTTCTGGAAACTGGACCAATGATCCAATGTATGTATGTATATAACATTTTCAATATCAAGGCACTCAATATCGGCCAACCTGGTCTCATTTAACAACCAGTACTTCAATTTCCTTGTTAAAAATTAAAAGTTACGCTACCAATTTTCGTTTTTATCAAAAGTCAACATTATAAATGGTTAAGATTATCCATAGTCCATATGGCTTCGTTATTTCGACATAAAATAATATGTAACTACTGTTATCATTTAATCTCTAGCATTGCAGTAGGTGGTAGTCTTGTTGTGCAGAATAGGGTCAAGATTTTCTACTTCCAATCCAAGTTTAGAGACCATGCCCGCCTGACTTTCTTGCTTCCTACGGTACGGATCGGTCAAAACCATAAACTTTAAAAGCTAGAATCTTAATCTTCCAATCTGAAACTATAACCTAATCTTTTTCTCCACTATATTCACAATACCAAACCATAAAGTAATGGTATTGCAGATATTCACAATAAAAACTGTTAATAGGAAACAGTATTTCAATGACCCCCATAGGTTCATCGCAAACCCCTAATCCCCTTCAATTAATTTTACACGTCTGGCAACTTCTCAATAAAAGAATTTCTCCCGTCACCGCCGACATCCGCTCGGAAAAAGCAAACTTCTTCGCGCTTAACACGATCGATTTTTCCTAATTATACAAGCCTAACGTGAACATAACAAACCGCTACCACCATAACATCATGTTTAAATGCATTAGGTGGGTGTCGGTAAGTCTCCATTGAAGCTGCCGCTCTGAGAAGCGACCGAAGAGGTGCTCGATGAATTTGCGCGTCCGCTAAACGGACTGGAGTCAAAGAACGGCGCGGGAAAGTGTCTTTATTAAGTCGTTTTTCTTTCATTGCCGCCAGTTCTTTTTCCCCCGTTCGCCTTTTTGAACGTTCGGTGCCCTGTTATGTCGATAGCTGGCACAAAGCAGATCAAAGAGTGTTATAGCCGGCTACCGACGCGGTTTAAGTTAGGTGGATTCGCTAATGAAAGAAAATGCGCCAGTCGTTAGTTGAAATCGATCTGGGGTTAAATAAATAGAGGTTGTACTTGGATATTGAAACTGAAATTAAATTATTACGCACCAAACATTCGAATACAATTACTAAAGTACTGCAAGTTATGCCGGAAGGAATCAACCTGAATGCTTAAATAAAAATAACATCTCAGCTCGGATATTGTGAAGTTCATCCCTAATTCCCTCTTTTAACTCATGCAGGGTTCTTGATCCTGGTTGAACCTAGGTTTCTTGAACGTTCAATTCAAGTGTAACCAAATTTTTTAGCGTCTCCACCTAACGATCCGCATTGACAGATGACAATCCCATGTAATAAACCAGCACAGAATACTAGCATGTAAAGAGCGCTCATGAACCTCATTAGGATTTGTGTCTGCTTAGTAGCGGTAATTCGCGTATTCCCATAACCTCTAAACTAAGAATGAGCTGTTGTTGCACCACCTGCTTGTACGGATGAAATTTTCAATCTAAACGAAGAATTCTCTGAAGAAGCCTCGTTTACATCAATCTTCTGTCGAGTACGAGCACTTCTTGGTCGCTCTGTTGGCCTCTTCTGTACGGCAGATCCAAAGTTTCTTCAAAATTAACGGCACCATGACATCCTACTATGATGATTACTTTTAGTAATCATCATTTTTGGAGGAGTGTTTACTTGCTAAATCTCGGCCACCCACAGTGCTACCACCTACTCATGGTTACCAATATGCATTTCAAAAGTTCCTGCTGTTCCTTGTCCTAAAAGCATTTTCCAACGTGATTGGTGTGCCACTAAAAGACCGAGATCAATATTTTGACCACCAATATCGAGGTCAATCCATATTTAGCTATTCGAACTAAGAAATGACAGCATAGCATGCATCCTTACAAATTCACGTTGGTGGATTCGTTTTTTTTGCGACAATACTTGTAAGAGCTACAGTAGCTCTATCTGGTCTACAGTCAATCAACTTGCCAACTAAGTGAGACATTTCCAAAATAAATCCAACCACGATACTTTCGGCAAACTGCTAGGTAGCCGGATTTTTTTATAGAGATTATTGCTTTCAGCATTTGGAAGCTTCAACTCACTCCACTTTGCTAGAATCCCCTTTAGAGAAACTTAATGCATTGATGTCAAATGCAACATTAAATGGAACTCGACTGGGGATGGGTGACAATTAAAATTGCATTTATGTTCTTAAACAATAGCATCTGTTGTACAATCACATTTTACAACACGTCGCTTTGATCAAAAATCTGCAAATTTAGTTTTCAATACTGTCGCTTTTTTTCTAACATTTCCTGGTGATCTGCTTGGCTCAACAACCTCCAATCCGTTTGCGCTTTTTTCTTAAATGATTACTGAATACATTAGACTCCAATCCAATAACCATTTTATTACAGACATCTGGCAACGCTTCCTTGTATGCACCCATCGATTTTTCAGCAGCAACACATTATAGTTTTTATCGTTATTACAATTTAACATCTGTCAAAAATAGTTCGACAGTTACAACTACCAGAACTGTAAAAAACAAATTAATTCTACAACTTGTCAGATGTACATAAGTGCATTTTGACAGTTACAAATTCTCCAAAAAAAAATGCTCCTCACACAATTTAACAGCAGTTGGAAAGATTTTGCCAGTTACACTTCTGAGATTAATAGTAGCTGCCATATAACTAATTAACGATAATTAATCGTATGAATCATTCGGTTTTTAAATTGATTGATCACATTCAACGTCAAAGAAACGTAAAGTTTTGTTATAATTTGGTAGCTGTCAAAAGCCTACTGAAGGTTGCCATATTCCTAATTGAAATTAATAATCAGTTATAGTAAAGTGGTGTGTTTAGTAGTGGGCGGCTGGTAGATTATCTCAATACTTACGAAGCTTGAATTTGTATAAATTTGTTAAAATTGTAAAATCTGCAATTACTATATTTTTCAAATTGCTGTCAGTCGAAAATATTATGACAATCAATTGTATCTCATAGTCATGAGATAGACAGGGATAGTAGTTTGACACCTCTTGAAGTAATTTAACTGTTACACTCCAAAGCAGAACAGATAAGGGCTTTCATTGTTGAGTACAGGTTTTCACGACCTTGGCTTATTGCATAGTAAAACCTTTTTTTTTGTGTAGTTGCCGAGTTTATGGTTTCACTCATCATGCTGTCAGCGTCTTCAAAAGGTGTTTGATGACAAAATGATCTTGACAGAATGATCAGCGAAATTTAAATAAAAGTGTCTCCTTGCCAGACTTCTACGAAAGCAATAATGCTACAGCTGTCAAAAATAGTAAGTGCAAATTGCTAATCTATTAAACTGACAGCTGTCATAAAATTTTGACGGTTCCTTTCTACAGTATGTCTGAAAAAGTTGGCAACATATGGGAAACTTTTTTATTTGTAATGTTACGCAAAAAAAGATATTCTCTATAAAATGTTCTGCATGGTCCATAAAGTAAAAAGCAAATGTCAGAAATTAAATTTTTTTAAATCGTATACAAGTTTTGTTAAAAGAGTATGAATTTAGCACCATTAAAATTTATTATAATGGATTTCATCCAGTTAGTGTGCACTGAAATTTGAACGTAAATATAACTAATGTTAATAAGCTTCAAAACGTCAGTTTGTATTAATTGTACTGCATGAAATAACAAAAATGCGTTTTAAATTGAGTCTTGAAGAAAAAATTGAAATTGTATTAATTGTTGGAGGTAAGTATAAAATCTATAGGGAAGCTGCAGTAATTTTTAATACAGACATCCTGATAAAAATGTACATTTTACCACTGTTAGTAAAATAATCACAAATTCAAGAATTCTGGAAATGTTGATAATAAATTCAATAAGAAACATCAGGCATAGATCCCTAATGAAGATATTCAAAACCAAATAATGTTCTCAGCAGTAGAAAATCCTAAAGATTCATTAAGGAAGAGGTCGGCGTTATTTGGTGTAGGTGAAGATGTAGTTGCAAAGATATTAAAATTTAACAAATTTAAACCCTACAAACACCAGTTCATTCAAACAATAAACCAGAAGATTTTAATAGAAAGTTTGAATTCTGTGCTTGGTTCCAAAGGGAGTTAGAAGACCAATTTATGGACCGGTGTATACTTTTTTCGAAGGAAGCAACGTTTACTTCCAATGGGACAGTTAGCTCACAACATTGCCGCTGGTGGAACGACACTAATCCTAATTTTGCTGCCAATATTCCTTTAAAACAAATGTACCTATGGTGTGGAATTCTTAAAGATAGAATAATCTGACCTTGTCTTTTCCGAAATACTATGAATGCTGAATGTTACTTAGAATTTTTGATTGATAAAACTTCCTACTTTATTGATAACCTGCCACTAATAGAAACACAACGTATATGGTACCAAGATGATGGAGCGCCATGTCACAGTAATGGTGGAAATGTTCCAGAAAATCTGCCACGAACTTTTAAGGGACGAGTAATTGGAAGATTTGTAGACTTTGCTTGGCCTGCAAGGTCTCCGGACCTGAACCCGCTAGACTTTTTTTTGTGGGAATACTTGGAGCAAAAAGTGTATGCAAAAAGACCATTCGACAATATTAATCATTTGGAAAGAACAATTCAGGAAGCATGTGACGATGTTACTCCGGCTGTTATTAGAAATGTAATAATTGTTTTTTTCTAAAAGAACAATTAAGTGCTTTGGAAAGCACAAAATAAATATTTCTAACTACGTATTTGTCTACCACTAGATAGCCGAAGGAAGTCATCTTGACTGCTTTTTACTTTCAATTAGAAAGTCAATTACGTATATAGTGACGCATTTTCCTAGAATTTTGTGCGCTTATTGATAATTGTAGTTACTTCCCCCATCATTCATTTCCGTTCTATATATGTGTGTTATACCTATATTGCCCAAGAGCAGTCATTTTGACTGATTGGAAAATTCTAACTAATCAAATGACTCCTATTATTGAATTGGGTAAAGTTGTTATATGACCAGTTCGCCTCTGTATTTTTTTCGATTACCGCAGTATACGTGACAAGTTGCAGTTGCTCAATAAGCTAATGTAGTACTGTTATTGGAATCTTTATGCAGTGATACTTATTCTAACAAATGTCAATTAGAAGTGAGTTATTGGAACAGCTAACGAACATAAGATTGCTCCGATATAGAATCAGATGCAACAAATTCTGAACTATCATCTCGAGATGAAGCGGATTATATTCAAAGTGAAACATATGACACTGAAGATAGCGAAGAAGAATCGATCATCAATGATGAAAATGAAAGTGTCATCAATATGCCCAGGAAAAAATGTATTGTGCTAAATAGTTCAGACTCTGATGAAGAAACTGAAATACCTTTCAGGAGACCGAAACAGCAGACGAAGGTGGTATTCTTGGAAGGTTACCATCTTTGTATTTTCAAGGGTGTGAAAGGGCCAACAGGCTACACGAAAAGGAACATTATGGCAGATAATCTCATCAGTGCAGTCTCGTTGATAATAGATAACATATAAAAAGGGCACAGAAGAAGGCCGCCGAATTTCGGGGAACAATTGGACAACATCAAGGGCATATGAGCCAAAAGTTTTAAAACTGAATTATTTATGGTCAGCAAAGTGGGATCCTGATTTTTTTTTTTTTGGCCAGAGTAAAGTTCAAGAAATCCTACGATTTATTCGCTTTGACAGAAGATTCGGAAGAAGCAGGCGCCTACAAACAAATAAATTTGCCTTGGTTTTGGAAATACGGGACACGTTCATTGAAAATAGTCAAGCTTGCTATCAACGAGAATAAAATATAACAGTTGACGAGCACTTTGGTAAAAGTAATAACTCATTTTTTCCGGAATCTATACAATTTTATCACAGCACAAACTTTTGGAGTGGTGTGGCAAATCAAATGGCCAGAAAATATACAGTAAAAGTAAAAACTAGTTATCGCAGACGGCCCCTCCAAATATTTTTCAATATTTTAGATTTGGCTGCTATAAATTTTCATCAATCAGAACATAAAAACCCAGAAAGATCAACTGCAACATCATCAAATTCTAACAAACGCAAAATTTGTCAAGTATGACTTTGCCACAACAACAAAACAAATCATATATGCGAAAAATGTCAACAATATGTTTGCGGAAGATGTACATATAAAAGGATTTCCACTTTCATTTGCATAAAATGTACAAATAATAATGCAATTTTTATTCCAAGTGAAGTAATTTTTTTATTTTAATAAATATGTACTAATAACTTGTTATACAACTGTAAATAATACAAAAAAAATATTAAAAAATAATTTTAAATAAATTTCTTTACACATTATACTTATTTTTTCACAATGCAGTCATTTTGACTGCATTTGGGCAATATAGGTATATACATACTAAGTTTCAGTCTTTCTAGTGCTACTATTTGTGATAATTCTTGTCATATGAAATCAAAGTTTATAAATTTTACAATTTGATAATGAGTGACGTAATCAGTAAGTGCACTTAAACGTAATTTTTAATTAAGTTTTCCGTATTGTCAAATACTATAACTACTGTAACTGTAAGTACTTACTCTTTTATCAAATTCATATTTTTAAACAAAACTCGTAGATAAACCATTAAAAAATGTTGACTTCTAACATTTGCTTTTTATAAAGAATAACTTTTTTTCGTAACTTACAAATAAAAAACTTTCCCATATATTGCCAACTTTTTCAGACATACTGTATATTCTCCTTCATATTAAAGGTCAGGATACTGTTATAAATCTTCGCTGATATATTATGCTGTGCCTATTTCCTTCAATTTTTGACTGCAATTAACTTTGTTGCACATAAAGCCTCAAACTAATAGCTATTAATAACTTCTGTTAGATATAAATTTTACTTTACATTTTTTTCTTCTTTAATTTTATCTATGTATGGCTGCTTGACTAAGTCCAAACCCTAAAAGTTTCTTCCATCCAATTGTGCGGATGATATTTGAGTAAATCAATAATTATGTTTATGTCATTGTATTGTTCCTGCAAATGCCGTAAATGAACTTCCAGTATGTTCATGAACATTCAAATTACAGCAAAACCTCGTCAGGGATTCGTTTAAAACAGCTATTATGGTAGACGGCACGGCATAATAGCAGATTGCTTGTGAAGATGTGAGATATAGTAGCAATAGATGTCTTGTCTTCTAAAAAGAAATCCAGAAAGCTTTCCTCTTTTTTTCTTCGGAGAAATAAAATGTTAAATGATCTTTTCGATGGCGTTATTGTTGCAATAATGATAAGTATTTGATTTTATGATCTTGTACTCTTTACAAACTGCTCTGTATGCCAACAAATTTCATACATAACAGCTCCTTCCATATTGATCTTTGCTATAATCCTTATATATGTATATGCATGGAACAATTACCTAGATATTCCTGTATCGAATCTGTTAGTCTCCCTAAATACAATTCACAATCACCAGTAAATCTGTCATTTACGCCTGATTAACTCGATCATAACTGACAAACAGATGACATATCGATTCGCGTATGTGGTATGTAAACTGGTGCATTATGCATTTGGCCCAGTATACAGTGGCGATGATCAGTTCTAAGTACAATATCTTGTCTGATATATGCCTCTGGCACCCTTCCTCCACGCCGATATGTCCATATGCGTATAGGTATTCATTACACGAGATCCAGACGACGCGTCTGTCAATAGCAATATCAATATTCGGGATTAGAGGTTAGAATTTGACGGACGGTTCGCCGTACGTCACGTGTTATTGCTCAATTACCAATTGCAATTGCCCAGAGCAATTGATTTATTACACACGTATGTATGTACGTGTAGGAATGCTCTATACTCTGTGTATATGAGGGACACAACACATCTATAAGCTAAACCTCCATGCATCCATATATTAACTAGAACTGACATACAGATATGTTTAATAATATACGCGCTGATTGTGTAATGGTAATTATTGATATATTCAGATGTACTTGCTTTGTTTGCAAGCACCAATACCAATCTATTGAAAACGATGAGACTAAGATATCTCAAAACTTCAATAAAAATTAAATTTGCAAAAGGTCAGCCAATAGAAGGTATGTAGTAGCTACAAATAAATTGAATAAAACATTGCAATAAACTTAGATTACATTATCTCCCTTCCCATAAAGGGGGGAGCACCACCAGCAACCGCTCGAAAAACATTTGAAACTCTCACAAATCTTCATTCTGTCAATGTGGTATTTCAATATATTCAACTGCTCGGTCTGGAATTTCCCCGGACAACGGTCACTAGATTTAATAAAACGACAGTCGGAGTCCACATTGCAATAGTACTTTTTCTATATATGTATGTGTGTACGTGGATATATCTTTAAATTCCTTGCCAGGAGACTTGCGAATACGTATACTATGTATAATCGGGTATAGAGAAAAGGAAACGGTGGTATACAGTGAGTCTCTCCCCGTTTAAATATAGGGATGTATTAGAGGAATTTGCATATATTTATGAAATTTTTGGAGACATTTTTCCGGGTCATAAGGGTAGCACGAAATATTTGCCCAGACGTAATTTAGTACGGTAAGGTTGGCCGTCTAGGATCTCATGCGTTGCATTTTATGTTTTTATATTATTTGTTCTGCGGTTCTTAAAACCGCCTTGCAACTGCACAGTTTAAACTTTATCTACATACATATGTGGTACCTATGGGGTCTAGAAGACTTGAATGCGTATTAGAACTGATTATAGTTTGTAACATCATTTTAATTTATATCATTAATAAGCCCCAACTACAGATTCAGCTACAGTGATTCATTTTGATAATAATCACTGGAGTCATGACTAAGGTTTCCTTTTCGCCACTTCCCATTTTATTGACTGAACAAATACAGATTTCCAGTACAACTTCAACTATTTCGGTTGTCCTTTTTTTTTCAGGTGAAATATGCGGAAAACTATCACAAAACTAAAGTTTTTGATGAAATAACCAAAAAGCCCCACATTTTACCATAACAAACATGTTTTCTAAATACATGTTTTTAATAGTTATTTACGAACCAAGTGCGTGAAAATATATTTCGCGAATGAGTGACGCGAGCCGAAGGCGAGCACTTTATGGACCCGGATTCGCGAAATGTTTCACGCACGAAGTTTGCACAATATTTTTTGTACGAGTACTTTAATAATACCTATCGTTAAATACATTAAACACATACATAAATTAAATTGATTATTTGAAGTGATTTGATTTAAAATTATTAAATTCAGAAAATTCGATGCAAAATTAAAACCTGTAATCTGATAATGAAATAGCATGTACACCTCCCTGAAATTCGGGAAGCTGCCAATACTGCAATGGATAATTTATTATTATCGATAAAATCATTAGGGTTAGGGAGATTTATGATTTTAAAGTGTCACTAAATTAATCAAGTTACAGTAAGTACTAACTTTACTTCACGCAGTAGTGCTTAAAGTGGATTTTTACGCACGCAAATCGAATCGTGAAATGACATGTTTTGATAGGCGAGTACAAAAATACATTTGCATAGACTTGCAGTGGTACTCAGACAACCTTAGCTTTGAAACGTGCTGCAGATGGTACCGAATGCTCGACAAAACAAACATTATCCAATGACAGTTTAACCATTCTGACTCTGTCTCAATTTTTAATAATCTATTTTGGATAATTCACCACCTCCAGTTCTTGTACCACACCAACTACGTTATTTACTTCATAATTAAGCCTCACAAATAACTCTAGTTCACAGCTTCAGAGTAATTCATGTGAAGGCACCATTTTAGAATGTATAGCGTGATGGTTGTTCCCTGTTGGTACTGGAGCCTTATCAATATCAGAATCTTCGAACAGTGATTGTATTTCGAATGGATTTTCAATTCTACTGCTGAATCTCAATCTTCAACCTAGAAATTTTCATCTATTTTCAAATGAAAGGTCTTTATTATCAGTCAAGCACAACAAATTCTTAGTTCATATTTGCAAGAAAGTTGCAGTAATCTTAGGTCGACACCAAACAGGTAGGCCTGAATCGGCACCATTGTTTTACGCTCTTATTGCTTTCCTTCATTAGTTTTATAATTTTCTTTTCGGATTTTCGGTTTTCCTGCCTTACAGGCATAGGCAAAAGCCAACGTCAAAGCCATGAAAAACGATGTGATCGTGACGGCGCTCCATGAGAGCTCCAGAACTTCGTCTGATTCGTCCATCACTCTGACCTCGCTGTTTTCCTCCACGTCATTTTTAAACGATACTTTAGAAGATCTGTCACCGTTTCCAAAAGCGCTACCGCGCAAAGAGACGGACGCACAAAGGGGCAGACTGCTGGTGTGAACAACAATTTCAACAGTTGATGGCGAGATCAGCCGCATCGCTGAAAAAGAACAGCGTCGTCATCAGAGTGCTAGAATAAAGAACCTATACTACCGTTAAAAAGCAAAACAGGACCATGGAAACGATCTATCCATATAACTGATCAAATTCCCCCACTTTTCGTTGGAACTACTGGATTCTGCGATTTTTTCCTTATTCGAACGAAAAAAATGAGGTGCTAACTCACGACCAGAGAGGAACCATCTCAAAAACTAAGTATTCCACGCTACAATTTTCTAAATGCATGAGTTTGTAGATAAACGAAACATGAAATCTGATTTATCCCAAGTTTCTGGCCAAAAGGGTTACTAGATCGATTCAGGATCATTCTCCCTTCCCTTAAATGGTAAGTCAGCTTTTGGATTAGATATTAACTGCAGTTAATTGGTCTTCGCTTAGTTGGTCCCAAATCAGTTTTACTAAGTGAACAACATCGAATGGCATCATTTCCCAAAATAACTCAAAAGCTAGTATAAGCCAAATTGTTTTGGTATTAAACTTTGAAACTATTTATAACCCTCTGATGTAGTGGCTGACAGGTTGACGAAGCAGAAGCAAGATTTTATGTTTTTTTTAATGGGACGTCTTTTGGTGAGTTTGTATGAAAATACCAAAATCATTCTTTTTTCTTTTACAATCTTCCAATCTTGCTTTTCTGACTCTGTCATTAGTTGTGGTATCATCTAAGCTTTCTTATTATATTGCCAAACTACAACCAGACAGTTTACGTTTGATGCAAAATTGTAGAGATTTCTTTGGAATATGTACCTTCAATATTAGCGCTGCTGGTTTGAAACAGCGTAAGCAATATGAATGAGGGGGGTTCCAGAATGAAACTAACATTTGTATGGATTTGTAGCCGCAAGGGCGAAAAGAAAAATGGGACAGTAGACGATCTGGCCAAAGAAGGCTTGTCAGAACCGTTCGTTGAGGCTTCTTTCGGCACCACCAAATCACAAATCAGAAAGTGCATCAAGGAATGGATTTATGTAAAAAATTCCATAGAATGGTGGCAAAATTATCAGGACAAAGGCAGACAAAAGAGTTCTTAAAGGAACAGAGGGATGAATTTACTAGAGACTGTCAAAACGATAGTAGGTCTTGTAATACATTAAGAAACCGTTGTCAAAACGATAAATCTTATAAAGAAAGCAAAGTTACAGGGTACCTTCTAGGATTAAAGAGATCACCATAAATCTCGAAAAATCATGATCAAAGTGGTCCGCTGGGCCACCCCAACCCCAATCTAATCTAATGTAATGTTGGCGTATTGGTGGGTAGAGTCCTAAAATGCAGACCTATCTCGTCGTCATTGTAGATGTTTATCAATAAATAATAATAATAGTAATAATAATAATAATAATAAAATAGGGCAGTTTTTCAGGAACAATGAAAGATATTGATCAATAACCAAAACTCTTTCTCTGAAATCATTTTAAAACTTATGTTGTAGCCAACTACAAGAAGACCCATATATGGTTATATGACTGATATACTTTAGAGCAATTTTTTTTTGAAAATTCCTTTTCTATTATGTCCAATTTGGACTAAGGAACCCTTAGACTACTACACTAAACCTCAGTTTTCTGTATGGTGGTTATACTATTCCCAGATCTGCTACCATTTTGTGCATTCTTCTTCATATTAGTTATTATGTAGTATCTCTCATCAACCTATCGTTATTAATAAAGCAATAGAATTAGAAATAATATTTCGTCGTTTATCCTTATACCCTTGCGATTAAATCGTATTTTTTCCATAACTATGATCATTTAGGACTGGTATAGCAGAAGGACATAAGCACGTCGCCGGTGACGAAAATTACGACCTCAATAAAAGATATCTTTACATTATACGACTGCCATTAACCACAACAGTAAAGGCGCATACGGATTTTAATTAACAATCTTTGCTAATTATGCCCTGGCAGTTCTGTTCAGCATTTAGTAGTCGCGATATCTGTGCGTAGCGATCGGATATCTATAAACGAGCGTCGGAAAGTGGAGAGTGTATCGAAAGATTAAGAAAGAAGACCGTGAACGGATCAGTAGCAGTTCTCCTTGCAGGGCATCTTCTACGTCGCGTTTATCTCGATCGTTTCATCTTTATTTCAGTACTGTATTGCTCGCCGTTATGCTATTTGCAAACGATTAGTCTTCGGTAGCTGTTTCATCTACATAGTTTCTATAATATCTCATAACGCTCGATGTGTGTACAGTAACCAGTAAAGTAATTGTCTCTTCTGCAATTTCTCAGCTCAGTACTTATTGGTCTGTAGTGTTGAGGGAATAATTCTAACAGGAGTATACTTAAAAGGGTAAAATTATTTCAAATGTTGTAACAACACAATAAATTAGTACCTAATATGTCACTACGATTTTATTTTTGTCCGCTACTGTACATATATATCAACCGTTCTATCTGACAAAGGAGGAACTGAAGACTGCCACCGAACGGAAACGGAAGCCCTAGCAATAAACAACTGTACGTTTGGACATCAAAAGATAGATCTGTTCGTGTTTAATTGAATCGAATGTTAGGGGTGTATATTGAAGATTATTATTAGAAGATTCGTTAAGGCTGTCTCAAGTGTATTCTAGCGAAATTGCTTTTTCTTGCGTTTGTCTTTCTAGATTTTCTCTAGATTTAAGTAGGAACTCGAATATGTCGATAGAGATATGTAAACGTAACAATACAATTCTATTAGTAAAATAGAACTCTGTTCAAAATTATTTCTTCGGAATTCGAAGCTATTTCATCTGTATCTCTCCAAATTGTGAAGTGTTAGAACTTATTCCGTATAGCCCGATTTTATTCTTCTGTCTGATATATTTTTGATATTTTTTTGGCATACAAACATTCCCAAGATCTTAAGCTGACTTTGTATTTTTGAAATTTTGATCTGTCATCAGTATCAAAATTGATAATCAAATTAAAAATATAAAATAGAAAATTTTTGGATTCAATTTTCGACCAATCAAAATTAATCCTTTTATGTCACATGTATCAGGATATCCAATCAACATTTGATTATACTGATAACTACGCCGGAATGTTATCACTAGCGATAACACCCCGGCTGTCACCTGACTTAATGTCATATCACTGCTTATGTAAAACTTTTGACAGTTTCAGATTTAATTTTCGAAATGTCACGATTTGGAGAACTAAATAGTGAAAATATAGATAAATTAATTGAAAAAAATACACCTCAGAATACTGTAAGCAGCAAAAAATATATATGGAACCTTTTCTTAGAATTTTGCGATACCAGAAAATATGTGGTAGATGCAAATAGAAGTGTTGAAGATCTAGCTTTATATTGAAGGATTATACAGTAAATATGAGAAAAAAGGACAGTACTGAGTTTAAAGAAAGTACAATTAAACTATATGGAATGTAACTAGTAAGTTGCTACAAGAAAAGTACTATAATGAATATAGTACCATAATAGACCCATTTAAAAGTATAGTATTTAAACAAGCACGAAATGCCCGCAAAGCAACAAGAAAGAAATTACAGTCCGATCCCTCTAAACGAAAATGTAGTTCCATACCATTAAGGTGCGCAGAATTAAATAAAATTATCACTTTATGGGACGAAACAACTCCTGGAGGACTTCAACGAAAATTCTACCACATCGCCGCAGTGGAATTAGAGGTGGTGAAGCTGTGACTGCTTTGGTTGATTTTTTTAATATTGAAAAAAACAAGTAATCGTATTAAATACAACCCAATTTTCACAAAAACCTGTCAGGGAGGATCAAAACGCTGTTCTCACAATAAATGGTTGGTTCAAAATACTGATAGTAATGCTTGTCCAGTTAAACTGTTTTTGAAATTATTATCGAAAAGAGGAAAACATGTAGTAGTAGACTCTTTTTAAGGCCAACTCGATATTGGAAAACCGAAACCGATAACTGGTACGACAATATGCCTTTGGGTAAACATATTATAAATAATTGGATGAACACCTCTGCTGAAGCAATTGGGTTAGATGTACTTAGAAGAAAAGAAAATTACGAATCATTCCAACAGATCAACAGCAGTAAGTCAGCTAGCCAAAAGTGGAGTTCTCGACCAACAATTAATAAAAATAACAGGTCACAATAACCCAAATTCTATAAAACCTTATCTCAACATTGATCAGGAACATCACAACAAAATAATTAACAACATGCGTGGGAGCACGTCTTCAGTAGTGAAAACAAATTCAGCAACTTCTGCAAGCTCATTTAGTTTCTCAAATTGTACATTCAATAATTGTTCTTTTAATATATAAATTATAAATGTTAACGTTAATTTAACAAGCCAAAAATTTTCTGACCAAATATCCCACGGACGATGGAGTTTCGAAGAAATTTTGCTCTCTAATCCGCAAGTTCTAGAGACGTGATAGAGTACCCCAACGACTTATGTTAGCTCTACTTGTTATCCTGCTTTACATGAAGAAAGTATCCAACTATCGTAATAATGCAAGTTTGACACAGAAAATCTCAGCAATTGATCAATTTTTTTACAATAGAGAAGTGTTTCGTGCTAGCAGCTAAGTAATTGCAGCTAAATGAAAAATGGAAATAAAACCGAACGAGTATCTGGATGATATTATGGTCTCTGTACCATTGGTACCTCGTTGTCAGTTACAGACTATAATATGGAATTTTCTTTCAAGGCAGAATAGTGGTAGCATCGCAAAAACTTGTGAAAAGGACAAATCTCTAACCTGAGGCAAACTAGTTCTTATATACAGTTATAGTCTTTATTGGCAATTAGATATGTTTGATTGAAGGTTTTCGCCACCATTGTTTGCTGCTTTGTCTTCTATGGATAAATTTATACTTGACGTTTTGCGAATCAGGCTGTTAGCTTCTTCCAGATTTCGAATGACATATTTACACAATTAGCTTGCCATCTGTATACATATGTACTTGAAGCGAAGTCTTACCAGAATATTTGTATTAGGGAGAAGCGACTACAAAACAATCCAAACCACACTGTCCGTTTGGATTAGTTGAACGAGTAAACGTCACAAAGGTGACAACAGGAAGATGGATATTAATCAATAGCTCGAGTTATAGCGATTTAGATCCACACTTATTGCATATTCTTAATACAATTTTGACTCATTTGTAATGAGATTATTATCGAAATCGCGTTCTCAAGTATCAGCACAATCTGGCACCACCCAGCAAGGCAAGAATTTGAGTCGAAATTGCTATAATGGGTTTTTTTAGGAACGGACACACTGTCAGAGGGAAATAGGTCCACAATAGGGTGGTGTAACAAGATTTAAATGTGCCTGAATTAATATTCCATCGTATATTGTACAAAAGCTTCAACAATAAGGTTCTATGGCCCATGTGATAAGTATTAGTTAATTAACCAGGTAATTTAAAGTTTAACGGCCTATAGCCAAAACCATCGTTACTGGATTGTGGTGAATTTGAAACGCAAGCATCATAGACTTTTCCGTGGGTTATCGTCTATGATTTGGGCTGTCGATGTGGAGGACAAAATCTCCCGGTTATAGTCAAAAAAATTGGTTTAAATGCTAGTGAACAAGATCGGACACTTCTAATATGAGCACATTTCATACTTGTAAAGTTCGATATAAACGCCATTATTCTAAGTTAAGAAATGTCAATAACTCTGCCAAAACTAACAAAGTAAAAAAACATGAAGATGCTGACCTATTACTAAATTTCCATTATCAAAAATTATAATTGGTGTGAGTCAAAACTCAACAAAACACCAACTCATTGCATCCTTTTCTCATCGACTTATTATTTTGCCAAACATTCACTTTATAAGTACTTGCGTTGATGCTGGGAGCATATCTGAAAAGGGGTGCCTTTTCTCATTCGATTCGGATCAGCCACTCGACATCTCCATACAGACTATCTGAGAGGATACGTTAACTAAACAAGCAAAGATGCGTCTATGTATATGTGGAAAAAGCGATGCTGTTACGCGATTTATGTGAATAAATTTCGCCGCAGAGGAACGATGATCTATTGACTACACTAACAAGATGTATAGGATACGACAGATCTTTTGTACGGTCGCGGAATTGAGCAAATCCACTCGAAAACCGCCTCCTATACCTACTTGAAAATTTTACGTTTCCGTCAAGTGAGAGAGATCTGAGCATTCAGTTCGCATATTCCGATCCTCTTCGGTAGATTTTCAAGTGGCGTATCGCCGGCTTTAATAATTATTGTTCGTGTGTACGTGCGATTTTGCGTTTTTTGTGGAAAGACGTAGCTTTAAGTTTATTTTTACGTAGTAGCGAGTAAATATAAATCCTTTTCCATTTCTTGCTTCATTTCTTTCTAATCCTTTAAAAATTATTTAATATTAGATTAAGGACCACTAAAATTCATACCTGTAAAGAACGCCCAGTACATTTTACCACTCACGATTAAAATGCTTTTTTTTCATCGAACACATGCTACATTAACACTTTCTACAAAAACGCAGCTGTCTTCGATTCTACCTTAGACGGAAGAACCACAAAAAAAGAGCCTATCGATATTCCAGCATTTCAAAATCGCTCACTTAGACCACGACAGCTGTAATATATTTCACACATAATCGCTGCCGTATCAACTTCAATTCCATCTTAGTCGTATAAAAACACCATAAATTCGGGGATTATTTATTGACATCGGGGCCTCCCGTCTCCGCACGAACTCTCTCACAAAGATGCCGGTGGTGGAGGAGGAGGTAGGATAGATGAAAAGAAAGAAAAAAGGAGAACGATCGCCCATTTCCACGTGATCCCGTAAAATAACCAGTTGACAACTGTGCTGAATCCCAATAGATCATTCCACATTCTATAATACATCGAAATTCCATTCCATTATTTCATTTCTCTTTTCTTTCCTACACGTGAAGGTGGTTTTTTTTACGTTTTCATGTACAGTCTAACAAGGCAGAGGATGTCCAATTTAGTTTACAAATAAATCTGTAAAATCTAAGACATCTAAACATAGATTATTTACGTCAGAGTATTTTAATTACTGGAGAGGAATTGCTTTACTTTTGTTCATGAGTTATTGTTGTAAAAATATTTTTGATATACAAATCAACTGCTTACCAATGTGAAAAAGTGTTGGAATATGATTCCAACGTTCATTCAACCAACGTTTTAATACGATTTATGTGTCAAATAAAAGCAAGTAATTAATTTAACGTTTTCTGAACATCTGAAAAATTAAATAAACACTAACCAATTGAAGATGCAATAACTCTTCTAATTTTCACTTTTCATTCTTATAAAAGCTGGTATATAGGGGAAGGTTGCCAGGGTTGGACCAGTTTCTGCAATTTTGAATTTCAAAACATAATAACATCAAAACATTTAATAACATTTTGCAGACCCAAATTTTAGTGTAGAAAGACAACATTTATTTTAGAAAGTAGGTTATTAATTTTCCCCCAAAACACTGCAAGTGGTCCATTAGAAGTAACTGGTTGCCATGATTGGACCATCAGGTTCTTCAATTGGACCAGAAGTAATATCTACAGGTAAATTAAATTTCTCAAAAAAATATTATTGGAACGAAACAATACGAAATTACTTAAAACTTTCTAAATGTAGCCATTTTGGACAATAGTACAATTTTCTTTAAGGGCTTACATGCACACTAACAGCGTGCACCCACTTGTTGTACTGGAGGCACTGGATCATGTCCAGTTCAGTACCATGAAGATTCTGATGTGTTTGATGAAGAGGTTGGCTGTGGTTGTGTTTGTCTTTTCTGCTTCTTTCCTTTAAATGGTATGGGTTTAACTACTTTTCTCTTTTTCTCTTCTAATTCGTTTTTGTAAGGGCTGCTGGTTAACTCGCAAACACCTTGTGCATCTGTTTTGCGTTTCTTGGATGTTTGCTTGGGTTTTGGAATAGTGGAAAAGTCTTTGGCGTGTTCATTTCTTTTGTGCTACCTGTAAGAAGATATGTATATGCCTATACAAAATTTTATATAACAGAAATTTTGACTTAATAGCATGATTTGCAGTCGATGTTCCTTCTAAACTTTGGTTTAAACTGGGAGTTTCTGCAGAGTAGTTTCCTGGATCAGCTATTTCGGGATCTAAATCATTCTGCAGAAGATTTTCTGATACTACAAACCCATGTTCTTTGAAGATGTGTTTATTTACTGGCCAAATGCCAGTGTTTCTAAGTCCGGTGACGGCATTTTCAACAGTTGCTGCGCGATTGTAACCTGGCGTCAAAATTAATCCAACATGGTATACATTGACACAGGATTATTGGGGTTTGTTCTCATCCATTTTTGTACCTCTTGAATGTAGAATACCTCTAAAGGCTGGAATAATTAATTCTGCTGCCATTCGAAGCCTTTTGCAAATTATCATGGGTGGAATCAATTGTCCTGACGCACTGCAGCAGCAAACCACATACAGTTGTGTTTACTCCTCTTTCTCCACTTGCAAATCCTGCAATCTGTTTTTTTTTTCTTTTTGCGGCTACTACTTTTTGGCATCTTTTTCGCACTGTGGAAAATCCACTTTCGTCTACATTAAATAGGCGAGTACCATCTAATTTATTTTCATCGCATATTTTTTCTGACAAATCAAAAAATGTTGACAGACTTTCCTTATTAAATCCTCGAACACGTGCTAAAGAAGTACAATCTGAAGTTCTTAACGAAAGATCCTGGTGCCTCCTCATAAAATTGTAGAACTATTATTTGCCTTGTCTAAATTGTGTTTAATTCCATACTTTTCCGCGATATCAACAGCTAATTTTCCAGCATCTGTTGGTGTTAATCCAAACATAAGTTCTTCCAATTTCACAATGTGTGCTCTCAATTCTTCTTCAATTTCTTTGGTAAATTGGTAAATCCACCATGGAATTTTATGGAAGAATTTGCTATTTTATTTTTCGAATCTGCATGTCGTTTTAAAGTTGCTTTCACACCATTCTTGCGCACGCGATCCCGGCAACCTTTCCCTAATTATCTAAACCTCAAAGTATGCAAATTCTTTAAAATAATATTAGGTCAGGTGCAAGAAGCAGCAACAAATGGAGCATATTAGCGTAACCATCGCTAATTCTTTCATTTATTTTAGAACCTAGCACCACTAGGCAAAGGTTCGTATCACCTAAAATCCCTAATAATAATGTGAATAATGAGTTTCCACCAAAATGCGCTCTCCACCATCTTCTCTAGCATCCTGTTGTAATGTCTAGTATGGATGGTTAGGCAGTACTAAGTCTAAGCAATCTCTAAATTGAAATTGATTAAAGGAAAGGGAGTCAAGTTAATGCACCTGGTAAAATGAAACACACAGTTTTTGCTTGACGGGGTAAACACACACCTTTTGGATCAAATGTACTGAATCAACATATTACAATTACAAACACCAAGATTATTGGTACTTGTCAAAGAGATATATGTATGGAACTGTTGGAATTAATGTTCGAGTGGCTAATAGGAGTGCTTTTCAACCAAGTATTCGGCGCGTTATCAAACTTTTAGTACCTCTGCTAGAAATTAGAATTAGAATTTGAGTTGAGGGTGATGATGCACTGCGACCGAATCATCTATTGTGCCCCCCTACATGAGCTATACGTTGTTGGTATTTGTCCCCAATTATAGCTCCCCATCCAGTCCTAGTGCTTTAATAAACTACAATATCTGTGATGGTTTCAAGGAGAGTATTTCCCCCTCGTCAATGACATCTTTACCAAAATGACTGGGGCGAACCGCTGCAATAGCCACGCAGTTGGATATCAGATGTTCCGGATTTTCGCTTTCCGCCCCGCAAAACCTGCAGTCGCTATTGTGTTTCAGACCTATTCTTGTCATGTGTTCCCCAAGGTGGCAGTGCCCTGTGAGAAAACCCACAAGCGTCCTTGTTCTTCGCTTATTAACGTTTCCAAGGAATACCTTGGAATGTTTGAGACCGGGCAGATTTTCCCAAAGGGTTGCTCTGAGTTTCTGTTCACTGTTCCGCGAAATGGTTCCGGTCCCACAAATGATGTCGTGGCGGCTTCTTTGCTAATAAATTAGCTTTCTCCTCGCCGCTGATTCCAGTGTGTCCTGGTACCCAACATAGTAGAACTCTGTCTTCTCTGCCTAGATTGGCTCTGAGGATTTGTTTCCTGGTCCGAATACTCCTGCACCTGTTCCCTTATAAATCTTGGAACCGCCCGTATACCATTTAATGGTATTTACCTTTAGGAAGTAGGTGCATCGTTCTCCTTCCCATTCTCCCTTATTGCTTAGCTTCGTGACAAAGTTCTTCTCGAAGCTATATTTCCTAACCATTTCGTCCTGCGGTAGACTGTAAAGTGCGGAGAGTCCCGCCAGAAATGAGCCAGATCTCTGGACAAACGGTATAATGCCCTCTGGTAGGAACTAGACACTCTAATCAGTCGATCTGGTCACTTGTCATTTCTTTACCACCAACTCCTTCAAAAGGACGTCTCTGATGTTAGATGGAGAATCAACGTCTCCAAATTCTGGAAGTACCTAAAATTTCATGGTCATAGTTTTAAGAAGTCATCGTTTATTGCTATGCTAGCAAGATTTATGTAAGCCAAAATAATCTGATTTAAAAAAACCGATAAGTTTGACTACAATTATATAGTCTCGGTAAGAAAATTTTAGACCAAAAAAAAATAAATCGCATCAACATCAAAACAACTTTAGTATGAGACGTACATTATTGCATCAATTACCAAACATCTCTTTGTATGTATTTACAGTTAATTGTTTTGTTTACATAATAATAATTTTATTCGGAAAATAATCTATTTCTATCAATACTTTTCGGATTATTGGTATTTTGATCGGATTAGTTAGTGGAATGAGAATTATATCTAGAACTTGTTCTGATTATGTAGGTAGGTTATTTTGTAAAATCTTAGTGTAACAGGTGGTAAATTTGACTTCATAACTGTCTTCACCATAACAATTCGAATGAAGTAACTTTGATTCAAAAAATATTGACATAGTTCTCTCAAGCAAAGGCTAATTTGCCAAATCAACCACCAGGTGCTTTCTCCATACCCAACAAATACAATGTCAATAACATGATGATCTTAGGCCAAATCAATGATTAAATTTATTTGGCTGAGTCCAAAAGATTATTATTTGACGATTGCCAACTGCCAGTTCCATAAATTTGGTGATTGATTTGGTGTTAAAGTTTTGTATGTGATTGGTAACTATGCACTCAAATAAATAAAAGAACCGCAACATTTTAACTATTCCATCCACGGTTTTACAAAATTGTTTCTTTGAGGATCTTAAAACGTCCGCCAAATAAATTTTGTCTTTGATATGGGTTAAGGTCATCATGATAACGTATGATATTTGAGTGAGCTTGAAGGGCTTTTGCTTTAAAACGAATAAAAAAGCCGCTTCCATTGTCAGTATATTACAATAGTCACCTACTTCATTCGAACTGCATAGCTATGAAGACTGTGAATAAGTTCACACAATTGTACATCATTACAAACTGCAGGTTACCAACCAGTTGGCGAGAATGAAATGCAAAAGTCGGAAGAGTTCTGACTCTTCCGATTGTCTCTTTGTGTACTATGTACATATATTACTGATTGCATGATCAACTTAGAATTATTTCTTGGAAATACTGGCTTAGAAAAGAATATTTTTGGGCTTCATCAAGCGGAGAAATGAAAACTTAAATCCTAGAATAGTTGTTGATTATCCATTCCAATTCATCTTTTCCGAAACCACTACAATCTAGAAACTTCTTTGATTTAATAATGTCCTAATGCCTTCAGCTCCATCGCCAATATTAATTATTCTTGCAATGTCTGCTTATGAATCTTTGATATGATCAAAGAAATTTACGCATATGGAACTGCACCATAACCTAATTTTTGTTCGACTCGATGATCATGAACCAAATTTTTAAGAACTTTGTTAGGTTCGCCCCAAATGAATCACTGGCTAAAATCACACTATTGTTCTTAGTCTTACTTTCTGTAGGCAGAAAGGACACTTTCATTGGTTAATGAAAGCATTAAACTACATGCTCTATATAGCACATCAACTCTAATTTAGTTACTTCATATATGTACGTATGTATGTCCATAAAATGCCAAAAAAAATTGTCGATAACATCACTGATCGGTTATGCTATTCTGTGACTGATTGTACATCCCAAGACGAAACCGTACGTTAAACCGTTGGCTTCGGTAAGGATGGCGATCTTCAGATTTAGACGACGCAATAATCCATACGATAATTTATCAGTATTTTGACTGAGTTCCTTCTTTAAAACTGGATATAAGATCGTCTCCAAATAATACGTTTTGATTTATTGAGAGGACTGGGACGCTGTAGAGACCGGTAGCTACCGTACTGCCGTGCATGTATCTATAGAGAAGTTGAATAAATATATCTTCTCTTCGACTTATTCTGTCTGCGTGATCGCATTATATATACATACATACATACATACATACGTGCTAGGATCTTCGACTGCTTCATATGTAACGCTCTACAGTGATGTTATTTAAATTTCCTTAAAGACATAATGGTCGTAAATACTATAATTTACGGATTTGTCGAAGGGTGCTCAGTTGGATTCTTATATCCGTGAGATTTGTGTCCTTTTGTAAGGTAGTAGTTGAGATGTACGTATGTACGTATCTGAATTCCATACAGACGATTATTGTAAAGACATAAATAAAGGTCTATATTTAATCAGATTCCAACTGCGATGGAGTTCAAGGAGGTATTAATTATATTAAAACTGAGATCTTCACGAAACGTTACACGAACTTACTGCTTCTGTATTTAATATCAGTATTTAGACTGAAATACGTCCTGTGATCTTAATCAGTCAGCTTTTATATGTTGCTCGTAAATAGGTTCGGCCATTTGTTTATCCTTCCCTGAAATTTTAGTTGGGATCCTAATATGGTGATACGGTTATTCATTTGACACCATACTGTATTTATGTTTGTATATAGGTATAAATAATAAAAAGTGAATGTTTAGTTTCTTTACATTAAATTTTCCCGGGCCAAAATTACATGCTTCCAATTGTCCTCTCCCTGATTACTCAGAAATTTTGACTGCAACACTTATCTCAATTTGGTCTTATTTCTATAGGGCGCAGGAATCAGGAATGTTGAACCATCACTCGAATTCTTTCTCCACAATTGCAAAATATTTAGTTTGTCCATCTTTCTTAAATAATGCCCTAAAGGGTGTTCAAAAGCAATGATGAAAGCAATGAAAATAGGAGGACATAGTATATTATTTCTTTTCTTATCCTACATTTCGAGAAGATACTTTTTTTGTATGGTTCCAGTATTGAATTGCTTATAAGACATCTTCAGTTATATTCTAATAATTCGGTAGTAACCAGGTTTTGAAGGCAGTTTATTTGACTTTGAAACCAGCATAGTGTATCCAGTTGAAGGCTGCTTTCCATATCAGATATATTACTTTATGAACAAGCTCAAAACTCTTCTTCCACGAAATGGGCCAAAACCAGCTTACGCTGCATGTTTCAATTGAAGTACAAATTGAAGTGAAAATGAGAACATTTAGCAGATGTATGGGCGTCAGAGGAAACTGAAATATGTTTGTTCAGAAATGACAAATCTTCTGATTCTCTTCAGTGTTATTTATGGTGGTATTTCATAGTGCACCAATGAGACAGAATCAGTTCAAAGATAACAAATTATCTGGGATTTCAAAATCGTCTCACCACTTGTTAAAAAAAACTCTGATAATGCTGATCAAGACAGTTTTTACTATAACCTCTTCGGTCTCAGAACAAAAAATAGTCGAAAATTTTGTATTTTTTCCATTTTCCTGGCGTGTATATGATATAAATGACATTTTTATTAACATTTATTTTTTCAAATTACGGTTTTTTTCCAAAGGCGGTACCGTCAGTTGGACATGGGGGCTGTGGTCAATTTTTTTCAAAAACATTTAAAATTATACTTTATTTCAACTAAACTAAGACAAAGCTTTTGAGCCCATAATAATGTGAGCATCTATAAGTCTTTTGTACTCGTTGCCAGTAGCTCTAAGAGGAGGCTTATTGTTCGGCAATGCTCGCATGTTACTCTGCTCTGCAACGAATTCCAAAAATTTGTCATTAAAATATGTACTCGCAAAATTACTTGTAAGGTGTCCAATTTGTTCTCTCACCTACATTTCATTCTGGCTCCTGGACTTGTACGATTGGAGGATTAAAAACACCTCCGTCCCATTTCAATGGTATAGTTTTTTTCTTACTGAGCTTTTTGCGTATATGTTTTTGAAATGCAGAGGTAGTTCGTCTTCTGATGAAAAGTTATCGAGAGTGAAGTTACTGGAACTGGAGTGTGCGTTACACTAACGTCAAAATCTACAGTATGCACCATATCATCTTCAGCTGCGTCCAGGACTTCCTCTTCTTCAGACAGTTCATAATCTATTTGTGAAGACTCATGTAGCCCATCAATGTCCTCTTCTGAATCGTCTTCAAGATCACTGTTTTCCGCCAATTTGGCCAACTCCTCCTCAGACAATGGTTTTTTCCAATATTGAACAAAAAACTAAATTATTTCATTCAATTGATGGTGAAATTCTAAGAAACACATTTTATCAATTTGACGAATTCAAACCCAACGTCCAGTAAACTGGACATTAACAAAACTACCGCTTGAGCAATCCCGTTGTAAATCAAATTGAAACAAACATCATCAACACAGTACCAGTCGTCTAATTAACAGTTTCCAATTATGATCCAATTTGTAGAAATGTACATAAAAAAACACGAATCTTACCGTCGTTTTTACAACAATCCATTTTAACTCATAACCTCACACAATTCGTTCCAATATCAATGGCGCGACTACGTAAACACGCTGGCCGCATGGATTTAAGCGACAATGGGTGTATTGAATTTATGTAAGAAAAATAATTTAAAAGTGTCCAGCCGGATGCACCCGTGGACCGAAGAGATTTCACAATGGGATAGCCCTAAAGTGCGAAAATGAAAATTACAAATTGGCCGAAAAGAGCTGACTGCCAAATTGACGAGAATCCAGCGTCAGAAATATAAGAATTATCTGCGTCTACAGAACCATTTTCGCTTAGGAAGTAGGAGTAATCGCAGAAATATCGCCAATGAATATAAGAACGGGACGATAGAGTTAGAGGAACTTCAAAAGCTGATGTCAAGAAAAGGCGATACGAAATATGACTGAAGAAATGGCGGATCGAAAACTATAGGAGGTTGATCCCTAACATAAGACTGTGACTGGGGCGCCTTCACGAAGACTACTTCCTAGCCCAAACACTGTCCGGGCATGGATCTTTCAAAAACTATCTGTGTGGCAGGAAAGGACCAGATACTGACAAGGGTGCAGACTGCGAAATCATGTATGACGATGAGTAGATCTATAACAAGAACGAAGACAAATGAACATCTTTAAACTGCACCAGCCTGAACGGATGGCAGTTTGGAAAGACCAGATGCGGAAAAAGAAGAGGTGTTTTAGTCAGTAGGAATCTGACACACCTATTTACTGAAGGAGCAAGAGATTATCTGGTTTGCAAATTTAAGAGCAATATCAGTGTTATGATGAAATTTAACTTCTTTTCACTAATAGAAGTGAAAAGCCGCTCTTGGCGGCTGAAATTTTACGTGAAGAAATTAATTTATTTGAACATTTTGCCAAGCCTGTAAGTTACTTCGGTGTGACACAGATATTAAAGAAAAGAACTGTGGATTCTCCGTCTATCAAGTTATTTAGAGCGTAAAATTTCCGTACTTTTGCCCTTTCCGCCTTCTGAAAAGAACAAGAGAATTTGGTTGAGGACCAATTTTGTTAGATGGGGGTTAAGAAGATCCTAATATAATGGGGTTCGCAGCCAAGGTT
>SMLS01071852.1:0-11760 GCA_004785975.1 Popillia japonica | reverse complement strand
ACGATCGTTTAGCATATTGCTTTGAGGCGACCGGAAGACGTTTCGAGCATTTAATGCATTAGAAAAGTGGTCGTTTTTATGTTAACTTATAAAATAATAATTTATGACTAATAATAGATTCCTTCTGTTGTAACATATGCATATTTTTTTAACGTTTATTCCTGCAAATATGAGAATATTCATTTTTTATTTAGCTACTAATTACAGAATTTAAATTTCAGTATTTTACTGTGAATTGTTGTAATAATACATAGTATTACTATTCTCCACATAGCTTTAATATTTTACATTTTTCATTCGTCATAAAGATCTTCTTACAATACATATTCTGTGCACAAGTTTGCTATTCTTGTTATAACCACATATTTAGTTTTTAAGAGGATAAAAACAGCGGGCACATTGTGCACGTTAAAGAAAATTTTATCATATGAGTCTACCTACATTACGTATAATTCATACCACCGGCGCAGCTATGCACGTACTACATACGTACTACAACGCTTAAGACCTGCTCAACGAAGTAACACGTCAATCGGAGCGAGCGTTTGACGGCACTTGCGATGCAACGATCTGTATATTAAGAGATATAAGTTTAAGTTTCCAAACCGTTCTCGATTTGAAAATTTTGTTGGTAGTATCTAAGTTAGTACTCGAAATTCAATTAGGTTTATATTCAACCGTATGGACTGGCAGTAAATATTTATTCGTTTAATTTTAATATTGAAGTTAAAATCAATGACGATAGTCTATCTCATAATTTCATTTTCAAGAATTTAGCCAACTAATTTTTAAAAGTGTAACAACTTTTCATTATTGCAGATTCATTTGGATTATGACTAAAATGTAAATGTAGTTCTTAATTTTCTGGAACTTTATCTTCATTTATAAGCAGACATACCAGTAATTTGGATATTAACTGTCAGGAGACAAGATGATATGCACATTTGGCTTTTCCTATAAATTGATAATTGTATTTAATATATAATAGAGTAAGTAGTACTTACCAGTTAGTAGTAGAGCTAGTTAGATTTTTAAATGGAAACAGAAATATATATCCAGGACATGTGTAATTTACGTTAAAAATCTACATGGACACGTCATGTAGAAGAATGGCTTAATGTTAAATACCTGTACATTACGTTAAGTACCTAGATATGTCACATTACTTCAGAATAGCGAAGTACACATGAACAACACATTTTTTTATGTGTGCAGTTTTTGGAAGAAAATTATAAAGTATTAAAACTTACTTTGACGAAATAATTGAGAATCACACTGCAACGTTCGTTTCAGCATATTACGTAGAACGACTGTGATAATATATAAGTTGTGCAAATAAAAATGTTGCTGCTCTTTTGCTGTAGAAAGATGAAACGCTGATACCGTTCCATATGTTGAAAAAATTTATTGTCCGCGCGTTAGTTTCCAATCAATAATCGCATATATGTATGTAAATAACGAATACAACTACACAAATATATCCCTGTAAGCGTTTACATTTGGCTACATTTATGCCCGGTTTCTGAAACGTCAAGCAGCAGTTATCTGCTCAGTATCTGGCGATTTAACAAAGACAGTTCTTGTTAAATTGCCAGATACCAAACAGATAACTGCTGTTTGACGTTTTAGAAACCGGGCATTAGTATTGCACCAGTTACCTACCTATTTGTCATACATGTATCATCATACAGTATCTACAATTTGTAATACTTTAACTATAAACTACTAATAAGGTTTTGTTGGTAAACCTAGGGTTAACATGCATATGCAAACGCAACTCGTATCAACCGCGATTTAATGACTTTTATTACAAACCGGGTTTTTAAATGAAGTTACCATGAAGTTGTACATTATGAACCATTATTGTATAACAGATAAATTAATTGATTAAGTATCAATCATTTAATTAAGTAGCTATTGATACTGTTTTCTTTATTACTTACTGTGTATACATATATACCTTCATTTATCACATGTTTTATCCGAACTTTCATCATTGATATACTTTAGTGTGATAGATACTTCCAAATTCCATATTGCATAGAGTAGAAAATTCAAAGAACTCATTTAATTACATGACAAAATAAAAATAAAATAAACGAAATATGAGTAATAATAATTAGAGAACATAGAGTTGTTGCACTTCATAAATTGCGGTTGGCAGTTGCAAATTATTAACTGCAATTCAAATTCACATGTAAAAACAAAAATATTATGCGTAAAGTGTGTACATATGTTGTTAGAATGTTATTTATAGAGAGACGTGTCCGCTTATAATTCTTTCATTCCGTTTTAGTTAGTTATTGTTTTAAAAGTGTTTGTGTTTTGTATTTATTAGTTTGATATACTGCAATCGAGCGGACAGCAACTGTACGTACATTTATGGGATTTTGATGACACCTCTGATGACGAAGCACTGGGCAGGTGAGCCAACATCAAAGAAAAATAAGTCATTCAAATGACTCAAGTGGGGAATAACATGTGCAATCTTTCGCGTAATTTATCTCGATACATTTTTTGTCCAACAAACTCGCATCTATTACTACTGGCTTTTGCTTATGCTTATATTGCAACACGCTAACAGATAGCATAATTGTGTAAATTGCATTAGAGCTCAAAAATTAAATAGAACTACTGTTTTGTAATTTATTACTGTAAATATAATTTTAGAAAGAGTAGAGTTAGTCCTATTTAAATTTTTTTGCACTTCTATATTATTTTATTTCAACCGTATACACAAAACTGACATTGATTTACTCAATACACTGGCGGAAGAAATCATTTTAATTCATACTGAGGCTAAATGGTGCAATATGTTATTATTCGCACTCTACGAGTACCATGAGTTAAATTGACTTTAATTTTAACGAACAACAGCAACGCCGAAAATGTTACATTTAAAATTTTCTCTGGCTATTTATTGGTTCAATGATGAATAGGACGATTCTAATAATAGAATATACTCTTTTCGATGAAGTTGAAATAACGTAGATCATAATTGTACATAGGTGGAATGTTTGGGAAAGCGAACTATTAAAATCGCCAGAAATCATATGCGGATCTATCACGGAGAATAACGTGATGAATAGAATTCGTTTGAAGTCCCAGAAATACTTTAAGCATGTGCACCAGCTAAGTAAACACTCATTCCATTTGTTTGAAAATTTCTCTCATTTATGACAAATATATGGAATTTATAGGTTCTGGGTGCCATATGTATGAGTTTCTGCATATCTTATATCTACCTGATAAATATAGTCTGTGAATGTTGTTCATCTATATTCAAATACATTTACAATTAACCACTCAAATTTATGTTTTTTATTTTATTAAGTAATCAATCATTCATTAGAATGCAACTCAAAAAATAATAAAATCGTACATTTTTTTTTTCATTTAAGTAAATAAGTTAATAATATTTCATATTTTGTTTACATATAGTTTTCCATTACAAGAAGACGCACAATTATTAAAAGTAAAGACGAATATATATTAAGAGTTCGCTAAACTGGTGTTACCAGATATTTAATATGCTTTCGGAAATATGTATGTGGATAAAATATTTGAGTAAATCAATGTTTTTTGTATCTACGCATGTTTATTATTTCATTTTCAATAATGTATAGGCTATGGTAAATAATCCAGAAGCTCAATTTTTAACTTTGAAATTATGGGATTGGGATCCAGGAATGCCATATACTAATGATGATCCGTTGGGAAGGTATCTTTGACTTCAAGTGTATTGTAAATCTTGTTTATAAAACGCTGTTTTCCTTGCATGAGTGTGTTGTTGCCAATAACTTACTTTATGTTCATATGTAGTGCATCATGGATACGTCTGGCACTCAACTACACGTAGAGTTATATGATAAAGATACCAGTAAAGACGATGATCTAGGAAGGTAGCGCTATATCATTTTTATATGTCGATATATTTTTGAAGAATGTAATAGAAGCGAAATCAAATTTCACACCTTGAATTTCATTTATCTGACAATGAAAACAAGGAATTGGCGACTATTGCATTCTTAACAACTTTATCTTTTTATTCAGAATGTCATACTTCCGTGCATATAATGCATACATACATTAAAAATTGTTCATTGTCCAACTTATATGTTAACGAACATTGCTTTCTATAAAAATAACAAATCCTTATACGTATATGAATATAACTGTTGTAGTTATAACTAATGTTATACTATTCTGTTACGTTTTCATATTGTAGTATATTGTAACAACATTTGTGGTTATCGCAGAATACCCCAAACTAGATAACTTACGAAAAATAAACAGTAGTAAATAGCATAACTTTTATCGAAAATCTTTTTTAACAGTAGATATATTAAATTAAGTATGTATATTAAACTAACTTTAATTACTAAGATCGCGAGAAACAAAAATGTAATATCAAATCGAATAGTTGATAGTGTTATAGCTATTAAAATCAGAATTCAGTTAAATGCTACTGCATTAAAAGAATTAACTATTAGAAAAAATAGAACCTAACTGCATTTAAAAAATAACATATTTCTTGAACGGCCATTTCGTTAGTTACTGCGTAACATGTTCAGCGCGACTACGGGTTTTATTTTTGTAATATTTAATTATATACACTTCACTATCTCATTAAAATATACTCAGTGACATGAGAAGTGTCACACCCAGAAGGAATCATTTGTTTAACTTGATTTTTTGACAATGTGATAGTTTTATATCAGAAATAACATTTGCAAGAAATTTTATGAATATGTAATACGAAAAAAATAGATAATGTGTTCGGCGACCCCGTAGCTGAGAATATTTCCGTGCACGTCTAGGCATTGACACAATGAGATGGTCGATATCTATTTGTGGCACCTCGTTCCAAGCAACTTGAGCTTCGTTCATTAACTGCACCAAAGTCTGTGAATGATGGTGCAAAGTGGACAGTGTCCTCGCCATGATATCCCACACATGTTCGATGGGGTTTAAATCCGGGGTAGCCACGACAAGACAATAACGATTGCTTTTTGGAGAAAATCTGTAGTTCGACGAGCAATATGGAGACTTGCCCTGTGTTGCTGAAAAAGGACGTATGGACGCCCATCTAGGTAAAGTAGTACAGTGGTTTGTAGGACATCATCAGCAAAACGCGCAGCTGTCATACTGCCTCGAATAAACAGAAGTGGTGATCGGCTGTCATAAGCAATAGCCCCCCAAGCCATTACTCCAACAGTCTTGTGTACATGTCCCACAACAGCAACCCCAATATCGCGTCGCTCTCCACTCCGGCGTCGTATCCTTATGCCTATCCTATGGCCATCGTGCATACCTAGACGGAATCGCTATTCGCCACTGAAGACGATATTATGGCATTCTGTTTCCCAATGCTGCCGTTGCACCAGTTCAACCGTTGACGACAGTGGTCCGTAGTCAAAAGAAGCACTAATCGTGGACGTTCTGCAGAAAGTCCAAAGGCTCAAATGCGGCGATATAGTGTACGCATAGTAATAGGTCTACCTTCTTCTCCAAACCATTGATCAGTGATTTGACGCCGTGTAGCAACACGGTCTCGTAAAGCTAGTTGTCTGAAGCGCCTATCTTTTTTCGCAAAAAAGTATCAATGATAAAAAGTTGACATTCTTAGCATTCATAGCATGCTTTAAATATATGTATGTAGTTATTTTGATCCCAAAAAACGAGTTGAATAAATTACTTCTTCTGAATGCAACACTTCTCATATAACACTTATCGCTCATATAAAAATGTTATTTTTATTTGATTCTAGTTAAAGTAAAGCATTAAGGATTTGTTAAGAACGATATCGTTTTAAAGATAAACTTCATTGCAATTATTTGTGAATATTTTTTCTCAATAGATTTCGTATTCTTTTTGCATGACTGTCTAATTCGGAAGTTCTATTGTTTGAATTTTTTTATCGTAGGCTTAAATAACAGTTGAAATATTTTGTTTATATTTGTGTTAACTGACACTTGAGTTATTTTATTTGTTCTTTCTGAATGAATTAACAAGGTGATTTAAATATTGCGTTAAGTTGACTAATTTAGCATATCTGTATCTACGATTAGTTCCAAGTTAATTGTAAGTCTGCTATTCTTGGAGTTACAAAGTTGGTTAAATTAACAAATATAAGGATGTTGAAAAGTAGAATCTTTGGAGAACTAGGTATCCAATAATTTTAAAACAATAGAGCTTGCACATGTTTTTGCTTTTTGAATGAGTTAATTACGACGTTTATTGCTAAAAAGGTACAAATCTACAACATAAAATGGGTTGTTATTTTAGCTATGACATATTTGCATTTTGCTCTGCGAATTTTGTGCTCTTTACACAATAGACCTTTTAAACTTTACTATAATTCAACTGTTTTAGTAGTATTGATTGGAATTGTTTTCTAATCAGTCGCTTATGTTGATGCACCAGATTCTCTAAATACACTGCTCCAACAAATTAACGCACCATGTAGTAAACGATAGTGAATTCGTTGCAGGTCGACTGGTGACAAGTTCTCTTTAAAGACGAATCCAGATTTTGTCTTTATAACTGTGATAGACGTGTTCCTGTGTACAAACGACGAAATGAACGATATGCTCAGTGCAACATTCTGAATACCACCATTATTTGGCGGAGGTTCTGTAATGGTCTAGGGAGCCATATCTTTGACAGCGCGTACGGATTTAGTAATATTAAATAATGGGAATCTGAATGCTGATCGGTACCAAAATTTTTATTAATGCAAGATAATGCTCGACCGCACAGTGCTCGCATAGTTCAAAATTATATTGAGGCTGATGGAATAAACACCACGAACTGGCCAGCAAAAAGTCCAGATCTCAATCCAATACAGCATGGCTGCGACATGCTTAGTAGACGCCTACAAGGTTATCCGAATCCTGCCAACAATCTGGAAGAGGTGGGGCGCCGCCTTGCTGATATATGGAATAGATTGGAACAGAATGACATAAGCTCGCTTATTTTGAGTATGAGTCACTGACGTGAAGCCATTATTAGAAGCATAGGAGAAAATACTCGATAATAAGGTGTTATTATTAAAAATTTCGCTAATTAAGATTTTCGAATTTTTCCATTTTCCATTGATTTTCACTATCGTTTAATATGTAAAGGCTAATTTAGTAAGTGATTATCCAAAGCTGTGTATTAATGGGTGTTAGTGATCGAAGAATTGAATATACTTCTCTATTCCGTCATATACTATTGCTTTCTAAAGAATTTCTTAGTTGTACGTTAATTTATTGGAGCAGTGTATAAAAATAAGAATGGAAATCGTGCTCTTCCTAGAAATAACAATTGCGTACCATTCTAATGTGAATAAGTATATAAATATCGGCCAATAATGCAACTTCAGGATGCACACCAATTTTAGATGAGTACATACATATGGACAACAAAACGATAGTCTACACACAAAATTCCTCGAGAACATTGGGAATATTGATATCAGTAGGAGGGAATCTTTGATAATACAGGCAGCTATCACAACCTCCATATTTATCATATTGGTTTATCTTTGCTTTGGATATTTTATCAAAACTTAAGTATATAGCTGCATTGTATCTACACAAATATAACTGATTTTATAGCTCCACTGATAGCACTAACTTTGAATGAGCTTTATGAATCTAGAGATTATTAATTTTTCTATCAATTCCCAAGAATCATTGACAACAATTTCGATAAAATTTTAAGAGTGACAAAATTCCTTGATATAACCGAAACATCATTTTCATTTCTATTAAAATAGTCCGATTTTGTTGTACAATCCTCTCCAACAGCTTTTATCTTTGAAGTAATCTCAAATATTTTAATATAAATATAATTCTGCACAATCGACATGAATTGTAAAAAAGGTAAAGGGTAGCCTACAACCCCTGTTTCAGAAATCTTGAAGACTCTCCAATGTTAAAGGTATTGTTGTTTACTTGAAAATCAAGTGATTCCATCCCTAAAATGTGACAATACTGTTTCATCAAAATTAGAACATGTTAGTCTTCTGTTTTTAGTGCTGCCGACCTGAATTACTGTTACTTTCCTAGTTGTCCGAAATTATAATGTAAGAAAAACAGAGAGGTGTATATACAAATAATAATACATACCTGTGTATATATTGGTTCTTAAAACGATTAACTGGCTTAGTATATATGTATGTTACTAAACTTATAATCTTTGATTGGAAGTAGGTATATGTGAGAGAAAATTAAAAATACTTGCTACTTATTATTAGTAAATACGTGTTGGTAGAAATACTTAAATTGTGAGGCCGCAGTTATTAGCTTAAAAAAATCAACTTTAATTAAAATTATTTTCAACGCGACATATAATTAATCAAATCAGTATTTCTTTTTCATTGACAAGTGAAAATATTGCAGGTATTATCAAAATGCTAAATGCAATATTGCATTTAATAGCTTTTTTATATACAGTAAGTTTGCGGCCAGCCCACTCACCTAAGAAATTCACATGACATTCTGCAAATAATTTGTCATTTGAAGCAAAGAGTTAATGGTATCATTATAAATCAGTTTAACGTTTATTATGTACATTATGTAACAATCAATTCAGCTGCAATCACTGCTACCCTACTTTGATTTGAAATTGCGTCGTTCCCCACAGAGTCGCGCGTTAATAAACAGATTTATTCCGCTAATTTCACCGCTAAATGTAGGTATCGATTCTAATTCTACTCTAAACAAATTGTAGTTTACTTCGGCCATTTCGTTTGAGTTATCTTTGATTCTTAAATTACTAATTGCTTCAATTAAATTTTCCAGTTCGAATGTTTCGGGGGTAACCAATTAAGGGTTATAACAGGATTGTTACTTTCGGGGAATGGGGATATCAATAGAGATATTTATTCAATAAATGAATTGGACTTCGATAGTCAGCGAGCCGTATCGTAACGTCAAATAGTACTCACTTTGCCTTCGTTGGTTGGCAAGATGTCTTCGTTTCTTCTTCTGCACGTTGGGATATTAGATGCAGCGAATACAGCGACCCACTTTGCTCAATAAAGTGCCGTAGCCTGTCTGTATTTTCTCTAATACCCTGACCTCTTCCGTCTACTTCTCGATCTCGAGGTCCGTGAATTTCAAATTCCTGGTTTCCAAAATGTTGAAACACACCACTAATCACTAATTTTACTAATTATTGATTGTGTGAACCCGATCCTACTGACTGCGCCAATTTTGTCTATTGATAAATGGAAGAGATTTTTAAAAACAATTCTTTATTTTTAAAATACAAAAGTTGAAGTTTACTATATGAACGTTACAATCTAACTAAACTATCTTATATTAAAATGAACTTCTTCTCGTTGTTATCTCCTACGTGCTTCTTCATGGTCACCGTATCTTGTATGTAGATGACACCTTATATCCATGTGACTCACGTATACGAATATTAATCATATTTTTTATAAATACATACAACAGTTGAAGTGAAATAGCTTCATGATAGAAATGGATTTGGATACTATTTTTCAATTTCACATTAAGAATGATGAAAACAAAGCACTTCTACTCCACTACTACTACACTTTTTTATCATTATAGATTCTTTTTCCTTCATAAATATGTACTTTAAAAACAATTTATTAATTTTAGAGCCACTGTAGAGGTTTCGAACATCGTGAAGAAAGGTCAAGATAATATGGTAAATAGACTTACATATATATTCAACATAACGTGTTATAATATTTAATGTTTTATATCTGCATAGTGGATAACGTTAGAACAAGCTAAACATGGAATGATTCATCTTCGTCTTACCTGGTTAACATTAAGCTCTAATTATGCAGATTTGCAAGCGGTAACAACAGCATACGTAAATGTAAACTGAATTTAAAACAACATTTTTAGGCTTTGACCGAAACTCAATACTTGCGAGTAACATCAATGAGTACAGCTTTACTCGTAGTTTTTGTAGATTCGGCAAAAAATTTACCCGTAAGTATCATTTGTTATGTTTCTTCAACTAACTTTAGATTAGATTAGATCTGTTAATTGACGGTGTACAAAAGGTAAGCGTGAAACACTGTCGCGTGTAGATGAGGCGTCAATGGTGCTGATGTTATTGAAATGTACGAGCGCGTTGTATCTATTTAGCATTGTATATTATATTATCATCCTCATCATCAAAAACATCATCAAACCTCTTGTCTACCGTGCACAGAGCGTACGCAGTCATAAATACATATGTCCATGATAGTTCGTCTGCCATAGACTAAGTTAATACGGGAATAAACAGGAGTAAAACAGGAATATCGTTTATATACTTAAGTTCAAGTAGAGCACAATAAAGGGTGTAACTTTAGTGATAGAAAAATGCATCTAGGATTACTGAATACTCTATTGCTGCTCAAACGAACTACTAACTAATTTGTTAGAATCCAGTTACCTTCAAATCATCATTTGTACTAGATTTGACGAGATAAAGCTAAATTTTAACATTTCCAATTGAAAATATTCTTTAATTGTATTTTCTAATTAATTCCAGCAAGCAAGAAGTACCAGTCAACCTGATCCATTCGCCGTATTTACATTGTATAAAGATAGTAAGCAAACTGCGGTCCAAATGAGAACTAGCGACCCTGTTTGGGAACAAGGCTTTACCTTCTTGGTTAGAAATCCGGAAACAGATACTTTTTTTATTCGTATTGAAGACCAGAAAACAAATTCTGAACTTGGAAACCTTGATATTAACTTGAACACGTTGTCCGATAAAGCTAATTTGGAGATAGTAAAGCAACCGTTTATGTTATTAAAATCTGGACCTCAAAGTAAAATAATACTGACACTACGTTTACGTGTAAGTTCACTTATTTATATTTCACTTAATGTTTTTTTGCCCTATCAAAACAACAGCTTCTTTAGCACATTCAAATATTTAATTAATTTGGTTGAACATTCTATAATAGTTAATAAGATATCTTTACTTATTAAGATATGAATAAATTATTGAAATTTATACTTTTTAATTACTAGGCACTTTTTCGTCTATACCCTGCTCATAAATTTTATTTGTGGAATGATTTCAACTAATTTGTTTACTTACACGTCTACTCTTTTTGTTACTGACATAACACCAAATGTTCTTTTGCACCACTTCATTTTTTTTACTTATATTGGTAGAATATATTTTTTCGTATTCTATTGGAGTAATTAGAAAGAAGAAGAAATTGTTCTGGTTATTATATGAAATTCTTGTACTTGCGCTCCCTAGCAATAAAATACTCTACATGTATGTACATACATACATGGTTTAATAGTAATTTACCCACATTACTGACAAAAGTACTACATATAACAACGCACTAAAAAGTTCAAAGTCCACTTGTGTTGGTAAATAATTAAAAAAAAAACTCCAGCTTGATATTAATGTGCATGGTATGTTATTACAAGTTAGTATACAGATTGCAATAAATCCTTAATGTAACTAAACAAAATTGTGTTCAGATTTTTTTCATTGTTGCTGGTTTTGTATGAATCTTTTGTGGTTTTTATTTCTTATTATCAATATATTATAGCCATTTTTAAAACGCCTCGTATATATAAATACAGTGTGCAGAAAAACTACTTTAAAAAAAATTGTGGGATGATGGAGGAAGTCAACAATTTCTTTTAAAGTTAAATTCCTTGAAGCTAGGCAACTTTGCTACACCTATGCATAAAAACCTAAATGACAGTAATTTTGTGTATCATATTTATTATTTAATTATACCTGTATGTATATATATATATA
>SMLS01071850.1:0-22716 GCA_004785975.1 Popillia japonica | reverse complement strand
ATGTGAGGCATATAATTAATTATTAAGATCTTGTGGATCCTCGTTCTACATGACGGCTTCCGTGTAAAACAATTCTGAGCAAAATTAAGGTCTAATATCACTGGGTAGGGTAAATATGTATGTGTAGATGTTACGAATATTTAATCCTCAGCGTATTATTTACGCACTTTAAAATTAATTTTCCCTTAGTTGGTACCTTGTTAATGTTATAATCGAAAATGCTTACACTTTTACACCAAATCACTTTAATGTTTGCCACTGGTAATAACTAAATCCGGAAGTCTCAAGAAAATGTTTATTTAAAATTATAAATATTTAATTAAATTTTATTAAATAATTTATACTTAGAGAAATACACATTTTTTACCAATACTCATGGGCAAGTATGTAACACATACTAGCTTCTAAGTGCTGAATATGCAGACATTACCTATCAGAATAATTCTGTAAAATATTATCTAACATTATTTTGTCAGTTGAACACCTATGGACGCATCTATTATGTCTGTGGTAAAGCGTTGCTAAGAATAGCTATACTTAAATTGTTATGGTTCACTTGACCATTATTAAAAATATTCAATCAAAAACACATGAAATCGGGAAACTTATCGAAGACGATAGCAGAAGTTCTCATGACTCAAAACATTTAGTTCGATTTAAGTTCATAAAAGTTATGTAATAGTGATATTAGACCTTAAAGTTTACATACGATCGTTCAGGTCAAAATTTAAATTATAATAAACAGAATTCCTCTAAATATAAGTCATGGGTCAATAAACTGTCAAATATCGTCTCAATTGCAGTAATTATCTGAAATAAGAAATAAATTAGGATAAATCAGCATAGAATATACACAAATGTATAAATTAGATTTAGAATAAGTACCATAATGTAATATCCCTTAACTAAAAGAAGATGTCGAAAACGTCATTTCACGTAAGACAAGAATAAGTTATCATTGAGTCAAATGGAAAAACAAACTTATTTCTTGAATCTTATGATGCATCAATTTAAAGAGAATAACATCCAGAATAGGATCCGATCGAAGATTTCCAGAAAAGTCATAGTTAGGGTCTTAAAATTTATGTAGCACAATCCGACAGATCGATTCTGAAATCAACAGAGTTAATGTAAGAAAATCAACATTATGGTTAATTCACGACATATGAGGAACACAAATCCAGAAATCGGCTTTAAAATGAATTTTTCAATTTAGAAAATTCAATCCAATTTCATTTGTTTGAGTTAGAGAAGACAAAATTCCACCAATGAAATACTAAAAATTTGGATAAAGTTTGGAAACAGCCTCAACAAAAGGCGGGGATTCGAGTTCTGACTGCCGAAGCAGACAACACGCTGAATTTCGCTTCGATTTTATAAACTCCTTTTATAAAGTCCTAGGGAACAACATTTGAAAGCAGCCGATCCAATACCGAAACCGTAAATCCAAAGTTTATTGATCCCGACAACCTTTCATACCAGGTTAGTCACTGGAAACGCGATATTTACTCTGTTAATGTTTTCTTTGCGTCACCAAGAATTTAATTAAGATTGTTGTAGCTTTGTTAATTCAAGGGTACCTACTCACATGTCCTTGAGTAATAAAGTTGTAAGCTGATTTATGCTAATCATATACCTCACTAATCATTGATTTTCAATCTAATCAAATATTTTACACTTATGAACTAAAAAGAAATGCAATTACGAGGAAATCATCATTAACATTTATTCGATTCTTACCCTAGACAGCTAATCGATTATAACGATCATATTACTAGCAGTAAATCAAATCCAAACGGAATAATGACATCTTTGCTACAGTTGCCGAAGTTAGAGTTGCCTGAATCCTTTTTTTAGAAATTACCTTTGTTATTTTATCAATTATGTAACATTCGTTGTCTTTAATTAGAGAAGAAATTTAGTTTTTTTCGAAATAAAAAACATTTGGTGTTGTAATTTGATCAAGGGTGTTATTTACGTAAAAAATAACATCAAAAAATTAACAGAATTGAGCCATAAGAGAACCTCCAACCAAAGAATCCGTTCCGGTAAGGTTAATTTTCTCTTGTTATAAAATAATCAAGATTACTATTAGAACCGCGACCCGTTGTAATATAGGTATCTTCGTACCTTCATGTTGAGGTTTATGTCTATAAAGAACTTCAAAAATTGTTGCCGGTAACAGTCAAATTATTATTTTTTGTTTGGTTTAGCAAATTAGAATTACAAGAGATAGAGTTATATATGAAAGGTCTCATGTGTCACTAATTCATACTGCACTAAAAGAATCCCATCGACTAACACTTAAATGTTTTAGTGGCGTTGACAAAACAGGTACCTACTTTCTATAATTTGAATCCACAACAACTAAATAAAAATAATTTTGTATATTTATGTAAGTATAAAAATAACGAACGATATCGACGTACCTTCGGACACCAAAAAATTTGGACATTTTACACATCAACAAAATTATTACTATGGGGCATCAGTCCAATACATTACGCACCCCCCGTGGCTATAAGCTCTGGAGTCCGAATAAATACTTAAAACTTCCAAATAAAGGGAACCTTAATGCCTTTCGATTCGTTGCTGGTAATTTTTTTATTAGCTTGAAAAGCTCTGTAACGCAAAACAAATCATCAAATTATGTAGCAGAAGGAAAAAGGAGAGGGTGCACTATATACAATTGTAGCTGCAAAGGTCGTACTGCATATGCGACATGCACTGCCAAATTCTTCCATAACTTGTTATATCTTTGGCACAAATGGAAGAAGTTGATAAACTTCTCAATTTTCAATTTTGTGCACCATCTAGTGGTCTCAGATGCGTACAGAATCTTTATCCTGGGTTAGTATGTGTATGCTGTTTCATATTTTGTTTGTAGTATAATGGATGTTGAGCCTCTACATTGCATTACTTCGACGACTGCTGCTGCAACTGTTGCTGTGTAATTTTAGATGGGATAATTGGTTCCTATATTATTTTGTAGTATGCTAATGTATTCTGTAGTAATACTATCTTGCAGTTTATAATGTTGATCTTTTCCTTCCCAACAGCGCATGGTAGATCGATCGAAATAGAATTCTCGGGGAAAAATTTCATTTTCTCCTCGGAGAATTGAATCCCTTAGTAATCTTCCATACCACTTAGCAGTAACCTATGCATTGTATTTATCGATATGTTTCATGGTTTATTACTAATCATAACTATCTATATTCGGAAATAGTCAATCTATTCAAATCGAACCTTTAGTTTACATACGATTTCAACAACAAAATTAGTTTAACTTAAGTAAACAAAACGAAAACTTACGGCAACAAGCTTTAGGTCAAATTAGATTCTAATTTTTTTTGTAGAATTGCAAGCAGAATATTATACCATCCATTGAACGACACATTATGTACATACATACATACTGCTTGCGCTGGTTGGAAGTAAAATAAGTTCTCATTAATTTATCGGATTTATTAGAAAATATTTATTAGGTCCTGTTTGAAGTCACAATTTTTTGAATATCCTTTTTGGCAAAATAATAGGGGCATATTTAAGCTATAGGCTTGAGATTACTGTTCTCCATAAACGTAACATTTGGACAGCCAAGCATTCTTTTATTACATCAACCTCTTCCAAGTATTTTTCATAATTTGCCGAAAAGCTGGAATTTCAATTATAATATAGTATAATTGTATGTAATGTACATATCTACCTTGCACTATATTCGCAGAAATTGAACTTTGTCATTAGCTACTAAATTCAATCAATATTTCTGGAAATATTTTTGCTGCGATTTTGTTTACCTATCGGTTAAATCAACAAATCTTTTGCTAATATAGATAAAGGTAATTAAACAATATATTTAGATTTTTTCTATTTGTCAGTTGGCATATAATTCTTGGTATAGTGTAACCATCAATATTAGATAATACTTGTATAGCACATGTAACAGTGTTTAACAAGTAAGCTCACCTACTCATAATAATACGCATAATACGTATCACGTAAAATATTTGGGAGTTGTGGTGGCATACTTTGAAGCTGTAGACGTAATTTAGTGTAGAAGATTTGCCTGCTCTCTCGCCAAGCAGACTTTACTAAAGACATTGCAAGCTTGACTGGTAAACAAGTCATAACATTTCAATATTATAAAACATTTTTCTAATTCTTTTCCTATATATTCTCAGTTGCAAAGTGAATTCAATTTATCCATTTTATTTTAAAAGTTGGTCTTTTAGCCAAACAGTTTTGAGGGGTAGTGTAGAACCGATATTAAAAAATATTACTTGTTGTACTAATATATGGTTTTGCTGTGTTATATTTTAATAGAAATAACGTTTAAGCACTATTGGAGTTGGTAAATTGTGTTGAATGTTAGCTCACATTCTTCTACCTTTTTTGTTTTAATTTACATTGAATAAAAGGAGAAGTAAAAATAATCCATTCTTGATATATTAATTTGAACAATCAAACTCAATAATGTGATATTCGTATTTAACAAAAGCATAAATGTATCTAACGAACGCTTGCATATTTCAATTTAAAGAAAGTTGTAACCTTTTATGGTCTCTTTATAGAAAACTTAGCTAACCACTTAGGAATACATAATTTCCTCTTAACTAGAAAACCTTTTTGAAATTAAATATATGTATGTATTTTCGTAAATAAATTACGTTTTCATTTAATGTGAAAAGGCTGAAAGTTTGAAAACGTTTTGACACTATATAAAGGTTTCTCCGAATTGTTTCAAAACTCCCGGCAGGCAAGTCCAGCAATATTAAATGGATTCATTTTAATTTAAAAGTTACAGAGGTAGACAGTAATAAAGTTTGGAGAAATTTTCGAATTCTCTGTCATTGCAGCCAAAATGCTTATAATAAATAAAATACGTTATACATATATCCAATTGTATTTCTAAATAACTGTAACTCAATATTGTTATAGCAGAATATGTATCAAACGATTTGGTAAAAGCTATTATAAGAACTATGTATGTACATATGTATTACACTTATGTAGATCCGGAATACCGCAAGGCTCCAATCTTGGCCCTCTGGTCTTTAATGTCTTCAGCGACGGATTGCTGCATACTCTAAACTGTTCAGTACTAGCATATGCGGAGGACATCAAACTGTACGCTGTAATTATATCTCGTGATGATATATGTAAATTTTAAGGAAATTTAGATGTGTCTGTCGAATGGTGAGACACTCACTAACTCCATTTAAACGTACATAACTGCTCTACCATTTCCTATACACGATCGACTTCGCATCCAACTATTTTACGAATGGTATTCGTCTGCAGAGGAAATCATATCTTGGGGATTTGGGAGTCGTGTTCGATAACCATCTAACTTTTAAACTCCATATACAGACGCAATGTGCGAGTGCATCACGATCGCTGGGAGATCTAATGCGTTTATCTCGCTATTCAACAGACATCAATCTCATCAAGTGCTTATACTACACATACATACGTTCTCAGCAAGTTGGTTAGTTTGGTACCCCATATATGCCTGTGATACTCTACAATCTGATCGTATTCACCGCAAATTTTTGAAATTCCTTAGCTTTAGACAACATGGTGCATATCCTAAACAAGGCATTTCACAGAATCAACTATTAGAACGCTTTGATATGAATGAAACAAGAAGAAATGCACTCTGCGAGCGGACGTTCACGAAGATACTGAACAACAAAATTGATTGTTCATTTGTGTGTGGAGAATTACCCTTCATGTGCCACGTGTCTTCACCAGGGTAGGAACCAATTTTACCAATGGTCCGCGGAGATTTCAATGTCTACGCTTCATTGAAATACATTTAAAATCTAGATTGCAAAAACGCCATGTAGAAAGCATATTGTTTAAAAGGTAATTACTCCGTTCAGGAAGAGTTCATCAACGTTTTTATTTTATTTATAGGCGACAAGGATTACTTTTCAGTTAAAAGTAACCAATATTTGTATGAACCAATTTGCCTTTATTATTGAGTGTGGAGCATATAAAAATTTATTACTGTAGGATATGGTCAACTATAGTCAAGATACTTCAACTTTATCTTCTGTGAATTTATTTCCTCTAGTGTTTTTTTATTTGTTTTTAATGGAAGGTACAAAACTGCTTTTTTACAGCGTATAAAAAATAAATTAAGAATGTTTTGATTTGCATAAACATTGTTTTCGTTATTGATATCCATTATAACTCTATAGCAATAATAAAAAAGGACGTAACGGATGGTTATTAACTCAGAAGCTTTAAACGACTTTGTGTGACTTTGACGTTAGACAATAAATAAAGATGTAAAAGTGGACGACTAAGTAATAAAATATGGGGGTGCCTTTTGAAAAAATTAAGTTATGGTTCTTCAAAATTTTGAATAGTGAGCGTGCCATAGCAAAGGAATCACAAAATGTAGACAGCTGCCCCCGTTGTCCGAACCTACACCAAGATGTGCTTAAGCATATTATGAATCGTAAATTCATATTCGAAAAATCGAGTGTTCTCTGATTTATTGAATAAATGTCCGCTATGGAAAATTTAATCGAATAAGTACAAAACGGCCAAATCAAATTGCAAAAAGTAAATGTGTTCATGTTTAACAGTATGTAAATTTGAATGTGTATAAAATATACACGGTATTCAATTTAAAACAACAAAGTTTATGTTGATTTCCGCTATAACCGGAAGCGCTAGAAATCTAAAAGTATTTTGCTTGAGGAGAACACACTACCCCCTCTTCATCTTTTCTTAAATGTCTGTAATTACAGCAAAAGTTTAATAACCACCAGTAATAAGCGTTTTATATTTTTTTAATATATGTTAAAGATCTATAACTCAGACGATTTAACAAAACTCACCACATTTTTCAAAATATGAAACTAAAACTGTAGACATTTTTTCTAAATAATTACTGAGAATTCCAATTGTCCAATTCCAATTTATCTTAGCAGTACCAATCAATAAAAATATTAGGTAATTGTGTTTAAACTGAAGAAATTGGCAGGCACTTGCGATATAACCGCAAAATATAGAAGTCGAAAATCATTTTATAACGAACGCTAGTAGCATATCAGTTCCTTACAAAACTAATTTACGGTTTGTCTTATTACATCTCTTTTGCTGTAACATAAAAAATGTAATTTTCAAATGATCTAATCTAAATCGAATTCTAATTGAAGGTCAGTGTCGCTCAAGATGTTTATATGTTTAAATGAGGTTTTGATTGACGTACATATTTTTTTTAAGAGCATAATGTTAAAGCTGTAAAAGTTTTACAGTTTGCATTTATCCTGATGATTTGCAAGAAATGTTGCGCAACGATATGCAATCTTCATAAACATTTTTATGGCTCGATTAGATCTAGTAAAGACGTAAAATATACTCGGAGGAAATTCTTTTACCGTTGGAGACGCAGTAAAATAGAACTGTTTTGTATTGATGTATGCACGTGCACTACAGAAAATAGCTTTTATGGAAATTAGATATGTGATAATCAGACCTATTAACGCAGCATCTAATATACAAAGTTTTTAGAATTGCTATATGTATGTATATCTTCAATTAACTGAACTAAATGCTGGATATGAGAGTGCTAGAGATACGTGAATATATTTTTGTAATACAGTGGGCCCCGCTTAATGTGATCGCATTGGGACCGACGAATTTTGATAATAATAACCGGGTGATAACAATATCCAGCACTTAAAACAATGTACAATTTTTGGTCTTTTAATGTACGATTACTGTCTTAGATAAGAATAAAAGCCATTTTTGCTTTTTCCGGTATCGTATTGTGAGTTTTCGCAAATCCCCCATGCCTGGAAGAGTTTTGAATCGTAGTTTCAGTTCCCATGAATAACCTATCATATGCAACACATTCAATAATGAAGTCTTTTTTGCCAACTCACTTGATAACAATGTCAACTTTCCGTCCAAATTTTCCAAAATACGGCCTCTAATTGCTGTGCGATAATAAAATCTTAAATTTCGAATAATTCCCTGATCACATGACTGTATTAAAAACGTTGTATTCGCTGGTAAAAAATAATCTTAACATGTCCCAAGTTTGAATTGATATTGTGTGGGGTACAATTATCAACAGGAAATCATCCTAGCATTTGAATTTGGATAATATTCTATCGGCAAGCTTCTTGTCCCCTTAAAACATCTCGGATTTTTACGTTTACCGATCACCAAAAGCATTTCTTTATCACCCATTATGTTTGCGAAGCATAAAATTGTGACACGCTCTTTTGCTACTTTACAGTCTTTCGCATTTTCAGAGGTATGTATGTACATATGTTCGGGTAAAACACGGAAATGAAGTCCAGTTTCGGCGGCATTGTACACATTGCTAGGAAAATATATTCGTATATAATTTTTGACCATTCATTTGCTATCCATTCTTCTGCTGCATGAAAGTCGGCGTCGTCTTCTTCTCCGTATATACGCTTGTAACTTATGTTTTGGTGCTTCGTCCATCGGTAAAACCATTCTTTGGTAGCGACAAAATTTTCTTTACCCATTTTCTTAGCAAGATCTTCAGCTTTTTGCATCATTAGCGGACCATCTAGGTACACATGCATCTTTTTCACGTACGCTGGTAAACCATAATTTTAAAACTCCTTTTACGTCCTTGTCTTTCCCCGGTTTTTTTCGCTTCAAATTAATATTTTAGGTACTTCATTTCACTAAGTTTTCAATACAGTTTCTTTTTAATTTTTTTTAATAAGGGGTGAAGAGCGTAGAAGAGTAGTATGAACACATCGTAGGTGTGTGTGATTTGATCGGTTTTTTTTTGTTTTAGCAAAATATCCGATAATAGTAACCGAGCCCATGATAACTATATGCGAAACTATTTCTACATATTCGTATACGAACGCTTCGTATTTGCTGAAAACGATAACATTAAGCGAGTGATAACATTATCCGCGACCACATTAAGCGGGGCCCACTGTATAATTATTATGGGTGTGTTTAGCTGATGTTATATAATAAATTCCTGGTGCAAATAATAATATTTTCAGCAGAAAACAATACATTTAATGTGGACTAACTATTAAATGTCTGTATTTCGTTAATTTTGTTTAGTTGAAGTAATCTACTCAGTGTACTAAAAAAACAATCAGTATAAACATATTTGGCTAAAACCAAATTTATGGTTCTTCTTCCCATGTAATTAAAAAAGTTGTATGTAGTATGTTACTAGAGCACTGTAACAAGCTTTTATAGTTTGGTACACTGTTTTTGTATGACTCCAAATGAGTCAGAAATTAAAAATAAAAAAAAAATTACTGTTGAACTAATGCAGTTTAGTGAACGAACTTTTATATAATTTTCGGATAGTTCTGGTAGCCACATTCGTTATGCAATTTTCTTCCCCGAAAATCTACACCTAGCAGTTAACGACATACAGCCGGTCGCCACCCTTACTGAGTCACCCAGAATTGGTCATGCTAATTCCTTCGCGGACATAGTTGCTTTGCTGAGACAATTTGTTTCAAAGATAGGTATATGAAATATATTTGCATAGTCTAAAGCTGTAGGTCTCAGAACTGCGATGTAGGCTCTACATAGTGAAGTATGGAATGTCATACTTTAGCTACCCTATCTCTTGAAATACTCACACTCCAATATGCAGCATGAAAATATTTCATATGTAATAAAGCAATTTAAAGCTTGTGTAGATTTTTTTTCCAAATGTTATAGAGGAAAATGTCGTTAAAAACTGATTTCATACAAGTAAGCGAGCTGGTTCTAAAGCGTTCATGTCAAACTTAAATGGTTTTTTACGTTTCAAGTAATTGCTCAGAATAAAAACAAATATCTGAACTAGTATTCATTTTAATGATTGTATATAAAATCCGCTTGTAGTGCCTGTCAGTTAACAAGTAACGCAAAGCATCTTGCCGCTCATTCTCTACAACCACTAAAGTAAAAAAGCAACTACTATATAGGCTTGAACTGCGCAAATATAGAATTATAGTCAATAGCTGTACAATAGCGGCTTTCATTGTAGAAACCCGTCCAAAAAGTTAAAATAACACCAAATCATGTTGAAGTTCGACTTCATTTTGTGCAAACAAAAAAAAAATCATAACTCACGTATTAGTAGTTCAGTGCTACAAAATCCAGGCATAGATGTATTTTCTATTCACGGCAATATTCACTACATTTACTACAGACACGCATAAAACACGAGCAGCCACTTGTAACTGAACAGATGCAAAATAATTCTACGTTAGTAACGTTTTTAAGCTATCCCTTCTTAATATCATTTATATAAAAAGGTATAACGTCTCATATCAGTTGTGTATATCAGCAGACTTGAAGGCAAAAGAACTACGCAGAAAAATGTTAATATAGGATTTTTAGATGGTTTTTAATACCGCTTTTTTGTGTGACATAAATATGTAGATACATATATGTATGTACATACTTAAATTCTGAATTAATAATACATATATTGTTTTTATAGAACACAAATATTTTTAAATCTAGTTTTAATAAAATTTAAATTGTGAGTAAATTTGTGATTACCTTTTCATCATCCCAAGGAAGTTAATGAGTTGTTGATTCAATTCGTCGAAAGACAAAGAGAAACAGTTAAATTGGAAAAGTGTTTAGTGATTCTACAAATACTACAAAGTTTAATTCAAATTTATCCAAAGTTTTTTGAGGTATAAAATATGTAATTTGAAGAAATCAAAATTTGTCGATTTTTCTGAATATCTCAGTAGTGCTCAATGCAACTGCTGGATTTGGGATTTTTACATTTTTCAGGCGTTCTTTAAAGCAGTTAGATAATCTGCAGAAGAGCTATTGAACGACGCATCTGAGAAATTTTTATATGTACGAGACGTCAAAAATAATACTATACCACAATGAAAATATATTGAAGTTTAGTCAAAATTATAAAAATAATTTCAATCCCGAAATGATCTAGAAGAGACAAATATAGCAAATTTTTTAAGATATTTTCTAAGCCAAGCTCGTTAGCTGTTTCCCGATAGCGATTTTTATATTGTGCAATATACTTGTCCCATGCACACTTCAAGACTTGTTTTGACTTGGTGACAACAATCCTGAGGGCTTTCTGATTCTGTTCTGATAATTCATAATGTGTCAATAGTATCAACAAACCATTCATTACCCATAATACAACATACTAAGTTTAGGAAATATGTTTCATCGTTATAGTAGAAGGACTGTATATTGCTTAAAATATAATCTTAATATAAAATTTTACGTAAAATTTTGTCAACTTTAAACCATTAAATTGCCTTGCCATCCGCCTCCATTTTCGTCAATCACATTTTGATTATTTTCATTCAACTCTTAGTACTATCCGTGAAAGGCAAGTTCCATCAACGTAAAAAAGAGGAGCACAATATCACCATAGAAGTGGATTAGTGCTTGTTAAAAAGAGATGATCCTTAACGGGACCACAAAAGAAAAAGTACTAAAACAAGTAGGTATTAATTGGAATTGAGGCGTTCCTATTAGCGTTTTGGACTGATGATTAGTACACATTGCAATTTTGTTACAGAAATGTAACACACTGCTTATCTTACAGGTTTTCAACTAAAGAAGATCCCTGTTTTGTTAGATAACCTACAAGTACAAAACATATTTGTATTAAAATCTGCATTAGATAATAAATAGAAATCAGCTAGTAAACCAACAAGTTCGAAGAACATTTTTTGTAAATCTGTGTAATGGATTAATAGGATACCTTACTTCAGTTATGTCGCTGCTGTTGGTGAACGCAGAATTAATATTATGTAGGCATACCTTGAAAATCTTAAATGTTTATTTCTCGAAGTTTGATGACATTTTCGGCTGTACGCAGGTAAATTTTCCTGAGTAATTATAACTACGATCTAACGATAAATAAGTGGCAATAAATATGTCAGTAAAAACTCCAGGCCGGATATGATATACATACATTGAAAACGTATAATTCTGATATGTCGCAGATCCACTTTCTATTAATGAATGGCGCTTGTAAATATGTATTTGCTTTTCTGCATCGTACTAGGTGTTGAAGTTGAATGATAAATGACGGTAAAAATCCATATATGAATCGCAAGCTGTCTATAAAATAAGAGAGTTTAAACAGTTTAGAGATAAAATTAATAAAAATCGTGGCAGTAGAATATTCTCCAAGGTTCTGCTTTTGATGCACTACTGATATACATAATATACGACAAGCAAAAATGAAGTACCTACATATTTAAAAATAGCTTGTATTTCTTGTAGTATTTTTTTCTCGATGCGCTGGTTTTTTGATCTATGAAACTAATTACGATGTCATTTAGTGTTTACCAATTATATCTTGCCATCGGCAGTAATCTTGGCAAATAATCGCGAATTTAGATTAAATAATAGTACATCGGTCATCTTTTTAACAAATATAAGTTAATAACAAAAACGACAGCGAAGTCCTGCCCAACGAAAGCGCACCGCAATTTGATACAAAACTTTGAAAGAACAGGGTCTGTAACTTATCTGGAAGAAGAAAGAAGTGTGTCATGTCTAAGTTGAGAGGTCTCAATGAAAATCAGGGCATAGCCAGAAGTAATCCATTAACAATCACCAGTGCAAATGCGATATCCAAGCGATTTCAGATGCCATATACCACTGTTTGCAAAATTATATGCCAAATTCTAAAAATGTATCCAATGAACTGACACTACTGTTTGAATTAAAGGATGCAGATTTATCTACTAGATACGATTTTTCTTTGGGAGTAATGAGTCAGATGGAAATTGAACTAAAATGGTTATCCCGTATTGTATTGACAAATGGGGCATATTGTACCAATACTCAAAACTGTAGAATCTGGTCTGCAGAAAAAGGTTGATTTGGTTTTATAGCTGATTTTATCATAGACCCGTACTCCTACGAGAAAATGCAAAATGGAGAAACCGTATTTATAACTGTAAACGGTGAAGGATACTTGTAAAAGTTAGGTGATTATGTTATTCCACAGCTACAAAACAAGCACCACGGAATTGAAAAGGGGTGGGGCAACCGCGCACACTTTCCGACCAGTGAAAGAATTATTAACCAACGTTTTTCAAGATTGTGTGTTAGGTAAACATATCACAAATTTAATTACTGGCAGTGGGGTTATTTAAAAAGTTAGTGCTTGGAAGGTGACTAACAACGCAACGAGAATTAAAAGATAATATTTCGGGGAAAATTGCTTCAATTCAGCCAGAAAATTTATGGAATATTGTATAAAATTTGGAGGAAAGGTTGGTAATTGTACAGCAACAAAATGGAGGTCATATTGAGCAATTGCCGTAACTGGTTTTGGGCGTGCTAAATCCTAATCCTTAAGCAACTAGATTTCGTTTATTTTTTGCTATCAACTTAATTTATTGAAAAGTTATAATAATTTAAAATATATTCCTTACTTTATGATATTCCATATTTTATTAATTTAACAGAAAAATAAAACATTTCATATTATGTAAACCATGTATTTTACGATATAATACACGTTTCTCTTATCCTGTTTGATGTACACATTCCCTACAAAAAGTTGCAGTGCAAGTTTTCGTCGTAGAGTGTTTGTTGATAAAAGTATACAATTACAAATACAATTTTATGCATTTTGTAGAAAATAGTTAATTTGTTGAAGTTATACGGTATATCTGCCACTTTGCCCCCATAATTAGATTTCTATATAACACCATTGACATGTTACACCCTGGCCTATAGATACCTATTCCTATGATGGTATCTTTTACGTTTGCACTTATAACACATAGGTTCTAGATAACAAATAAGGATCGAAAAAATAATGAGAGCCTGTTTCCAACTCTATGAAAATAGTACAAGCTTATAGGTAAGAATGGTAAAAAAAAATTAGCAACGTTTGTAAATAATATTGGTTTATTAAGTAGGGAAGACCGTCACTTCGCCGACCATCTTGAGCGAGTTTTTGCGGGGATCGAGGGCCAGCCTCAGTACGGCACTTACACCGTGAGGTTGGCCTCACGATCGGTCGTTTATCTCTTGAGTGTGGTGAGCCCCTCCCCACCGTTGGCCGGGAGGAGGTGTTGAGACATATCAGCGTTCGGAAGAGCGGTAAGGCTCCTGGAGCCGATGGCATCGCCAATACCGCCTTGAAGCAATTGCCACCATCAGCCATTGACGCTCTTGTTACTATCCCAAATGCCATACTGAGTCGAAGATTTTTCCCGTCCGTATGGAAGCCTGCCGAGGTCGTCATGATTCCCAAGCCGCACAAAGATCCTCAGCTTCCATCGAGCTATAGGCCGTGAAGTCTCTTGTCTAATCTTTCCAAAATAGCCGAGGCTGTTATTCTCGAACGGCTGCGCGACATCGTCGAGGAGGCCCATCTTCTCCCCGACGAGCAGTTCGGCTTTAGACAGGGACTTTCGGCCGATTTCCAACTCCTCCGGTTCACGGAGGAGGTTCGTAATGCTCTGGAGTGGCGACGCTCGACCGGTGCGGTCTTTTTAGACTTCGCTCACGCCTTCGACTCGGTGTGGCATGACGGATTAGTTTTTAGGCTCAAGCGCTTTGGCATTAACCCGAACCTGATTGTCTTGATACAGTCCTACTTCTCCGGTAGAGGCTTCCGCGTTAAGCGATTTGGCGAGGTCTCGGCCCATCAATGCCTGCGTCCCACAAGGTTCGCTTCTGGGTCCCGATCTTTTTATACTCTTCACCGCCGACTTGCCTCGCCAGCCGCATACGGGGTTGTCTATCTACGCGGATGATACGGCCTTATACACCACCTCAAGCAACGATGCACTAATGTGCCGCAGACTGCAGACCACCGTCGACTCTGTGGTCGAATGGTCACATAAATGGCGTCTTCAAGTTAATCGGACGAAATGCGAAGCCATCCGTTTTTCTAGAAAACGGAATCCCCCGCCGATCACCATCTCCGTCGAGGGCGAACCCCTCCCATGGAGTTCGCATGTACGGTATCTAAGACTCACACTAGATACCAGGCTCGTATTTCGTCAACACTTCTCGAACGTTACCTCCAAGTTCCTCCGTGCGAGGGCCATCCTACGTCCACTCCTCTGCAGTAAGAGCTCATTGAGCATTAAGATCAAATTACTGATTTACACGGTGTTCCTCCGATCGATTCTCACCTATGGTGCCCTTACCTGGTCTAGTGCCAGCATGTCTCAGATTAAGCGTCTTAACACTCTACAGAACAGGGTGCTCCGAATGATTGTCGGCGCTCCGTGGTTCATGACCAACGGCCAGATCCATAGGGATCTGGCAATATCACCGCTCAATGAGCATGCCCTGGCGCTGGTCAGGAGAACCCTCTGGAGGCCTCTCGGTCAGAGAACCCGCTCATAACTCACCTCGGGGAGTTGGACTCGGATAGGCCCCCGCCACGTGTCAACACCCGGAGGATACTTGAAGACGCCTAATTTTCCTCGGCTAAATGAGCCCACCTTGTGAGGACGTGTGACCCAAATTTCCAACGCGGCTTAAACCGCAAAACCACCGGCGACAAAAAGGCTAAAGGACCATACGGCCCAGCCTTGGCGAAATCGGAGACCTTAGAAGACCGTCACTTACGGTTACGTACATAGATAGTATAGTACCCATTCTTCATTTTGTTTATTTATTACTCATCAGGTCCCGTTTGGCTCTCACTGTATTTTATTTTATTCTTAGTCTCCAATTTACGTTGTGTACATCTGCATCCATTCTGTTTTCTGTTATTAAAATACCGGGCGTAAATTCTTAACATAAATCAGCTTTACCATCCACAGTACAGAAGTAAAATTATAACAAAACTGCGCATCGTAATCAATTTTGTATTATGTCAAACGTTTGAAAATGGAAGGTACGCAAAACAAAGAAGATTTCTTATTCCATTCCTAAACGATGCTTGATTTAATAAAGCAGAAAATACGACTACGAATTAAAATGGATAACATAATATAAATACACAGAAAAGACGTTTTCTTCGTCACGACACCAAATTAGGAATTATGAAGACTGGCAGACTTTATAAAATAACGTTCACGAGATTCGAATACCGAGAAACGAATTTTCTACGGAAATTCCCTAGTTGAATATTTAATTTTTCCGCTTCGGGAGCACGCAATTGTTTTCCCAGTACCTTTTGTTTGCTTCGTCCTACGTTTTAAATTTTAACCGGATCATCATATCCTCGATCTTTAGAAATACCTCTTATATTTGAATACTGTTTCCTGCTTGCCCGTTCTAACCTCAATTAAATCGTTTATGATATCGTAATGTAAAAGAAGACGCGCAAAAACTTATATAGTCATATTTGCAGACAAAATAAAAACTGAAATTAAAGTAAAACCTCATTATATAACAATCTGAGATTGGTTCTAATAGAATAAAAAAGAATTTTCCTAACTTTAGTGAATAGAATTCTGAAACAACGAAGTTAACTAAAATTCAATAAATAATTTAGTGTTATAAGTAACACTGTCTAACAGTGTCTACATGTTTTCGTATCTCTAAATATCTCTCCTCCTCTAGTGATTTGTTCATGAACCTGAATGGGAGTTTCTCTAATTACTCACATTTAAAGTACTATTATGTACACTTCTGGTACTTTTCTTAGATTTATTTTTTCTGCTACAAGGAGATATTATTTCCTCATATTGTGTTTTTGTTAGCTTATCGTTGATAGAAGTTGACTTTCAACATTCCGTGATTGCAGAACTTTCTGTTCAGGGAAATCGTATACCTTGCATTAAATATTGGCATTAGAATTTGTAGTAAATATAGGATTTTCTTATATTTCGATGTGTTTCCAGTAAAGTGGCTTACGATGCTGCAGATCTATTCCACTCACATATGGTTACTTTATGTACTTACTGGTCTAAATTTGAGATCATCGTTAGCACTGACTTATACATAGAAACGGTATGTCCCCATTTTCATTTAAAAAACAAAACGTCGTTATACTGTTCTTCATCTTTTAATACAAACTACTTCGATTAAAACTACAATCTCCCTATTTATTTTGGTAGATGAAATCTTTGTTCACCGCTTCGTAAATAATGGCATATAGATTTTGTGCATGTTGTTTGTATTACCAAGATTCTCTAGATCTGTTTTTGTCCAATCGGTTATATCAAAGCTTGTACTACATAAGTGTTTTAAGTACTCTTATGCGCAGTGATATTTTTTAACTTTTCAGTAGAGGTCCTCTCTTTATGCTTTTGTTTCCTAGGTGGCTTCAGGTAGCACCCTTCCATAGGAAATGCTATCCTCAAAAACGCTAACATGAACTTTCCATACTGCTTACTTTCCTTAGACGACGTAATTTAAGCCTATTATACTTGGCAACATTGGTGATGTCTTTGCATTTATGGAAAACCAAGGCAACCAAGGCCGACATAATTGTAATCCAAATGTCCATATGTCCAAAAATACATTTTCTTTATGTTGCTAAAGCAATATTCTCAAATAAGCAATTCGTGAACTAAATTACAGTCATTTAAAAAATCAAAAACTGTACAATTTGTTTGCAGAGTGATATGTAATGTTATAAATTGACAACTGCTCTTGTCCTTCAAATAACTGCTGATTGAACACGCGCAACATATCTCCGTTTATAGTTACCGCCTTCTACATTTTCAACATGATGTTTTTCAAATGACCCCACAAAAAGAAATCGAGTGACGTAGGCTTCGTGGAGGCTACACTACCCTACTTCCGCGACCTATTCATTCTTTCGGATAATTTTTATTAACCCATTGTCTAACTACAGTAGCATAATGACTTGGAGCCCCATCTGGTTGCATCCACATATCCCGACGAACTAGCAAAGGAAGATATTCTAATAAATGTGGTAGGTGGATGTTTAGGAAGTTCAAGTAGTGCTCCGGATTAAATCGATTAGATAGTACGAAAAGACCAAGGAGTATATTACGTAGCATTCCTTCCCAAACATTTACTGAAAACCGGACCTGATAGTTTTCGTGGTACAGGGCATGAGGATTTTTATGTGAATATGTTGGTCTGAGAGTTGGAATGAAATGAAAGGTCGCTTCGTCTGTCCACATAATGTTAATTACAAATCTTGCATTTCCTCTGTGGTATCGTAAGAACAAGTTGCAGAAATATGTACGTTTCTCGCAATCTTCCTTCAATAATTTTTGCACTCCTACTGAATTTGAAAATTAAAATTCAAAGACCTACTTTTTTTGTAAATTTGCTCTAGGTATCCATAAAGGAAAAGTTCTATCTTAAGGGACGGCTTGTATAAGAGATGTGACAAAATGTTATTAAGAAGACTTGTTCAAAACAATAAATCATTTGCAAGTTTCCAAAATTGTAACACAGATAACCAACTATTTTAATATATAAATCTACAAAGTAACATATCAATTTTCAGTGTATTTGTTATCCAAGCTATTCATTTATTGAACAAGACTCTTCATTCTTCTTCTTTTAATATTTGCTCTACAGGCACTGAATTTTGTTCTAACATCCTCAAAGGAAATTGCGTTTATAGCCTGCGTAACACGATTCTTCAATTCACTTTTTTTTAATAGTCGTCCTACCCATATACTAGCAAAATCGTGTTGGAAATACAAAAAGTAAATATCGTATATCATATGCGTACCATTAAAAAATTTGAATAGGAACAAATGTACTAATAAATAATGTTTTATTGAAAAATAATTACAATGAAAGTATGTCTGTTTTCTAATGCTGATACTTGAAATTGCACTAAGTATACTTTAATTCCAGGCTTCACTACTCTATCAAAATTATTACAAAACTATACACTTATTCAAAATATCATTTACGTTAAAATTACAATATTTGTTCATAATGCTGCCCATGAAAATTTAAACACAAATTCATCCTGCGCTTCATACTATACAACACAGTGTGTAACATTTCTGGTCTAATGTTATTTACAGCTTCCGTAATTGTATTTTGCAATTCTTCTAATGTATGGATACGGTTAGAATAATTTTATTTTTTTAAATAACCGAACATGAAATAGTACAAAGGGGCCAAATCCGGAGAACAAGGAGGCCATCGGTCTCTGCTTACTACTGTCTCCGAAGAACTGGTGTAAATAATCTAATATTTTTCGTGCAGGTTGCGCTGTAGCACCATCCTCCTAGAAATATCCATATTGCAACTGTCATTATGCAGTTGTTTAATAAAAGGGTTTAAAGTCAAATTTGGTAAGTTTTTGCATCTATGCTTTTGTGAAAGAAGATAGGGGCAATGATTCTTCTTCTCAATATTACTAACGGAATTCTCTTATTCTCTGAATTGACAAAACTAACTATCGAGATATCTTCATTGTTTTCAACTTTATTAAAACATCCACAATATTGGATACAACGAGGACGATTTGGAGGTCACAATTCATGTATCACAGTTGTCTTGTATGGATGTAAATGAAGAATCTTTTTACAAGCTTTTCGACAACTACCTCCCAAGTGATAAATTTATTTGGGGTGATAGGCATCGTAAAGATGTTTTAATACACACATCAATTCTTTGGCTAATATCAACAACATCTGGTGTAAGAATGGTCGGACGTCCTGTAAATTTTCGATTTAAAACAGTTCTTGTTGTGCGAAATCTCTCTATTTCACGCCGAATATGCTGTACAAAACAATCATTCGTAAATTCCATATTTCGAAACGCTTCTTCAAACTGTTGGTGCTAATCGGGATCAAAATCTCCCGTATTTCTTCAACATGGCGTATTCCCGAACGAAAATATGCTTCAACAATAAATTTTGTTGTGCAGATCCGATAACACTATTATTAATCTAAACGCGTATATTGTTACACATGTACAAATTCACTGTAACTTCTTCATCGCCTACCAATAACAAATATGCAACAGCAAACAAGTGGCAATAAGAAAAACATTTCTCCTATTCATTTTGTATTTGCTCGGATCTCTGTGAGCTCTATTAAACCTCTTTAGTGAATAGTTCGGAATGGCACCTATTTTCGCTGTTTTTCAAATGCTGGCTTGTCATTCCTTGGACATTTTCCTCTTTTTAACCTCTTAGTACTTCCCTGTTGTTCCATATTAATTTCCAGAAACGTCTGTTGTTCGTCTCCCGGTGAATACCCGGCCTTGTAGCTTTGTTAGCATTCTTCTCGGTGAGTTTCCGTTAGAATGTTATACATATATCTAGAAGATTTGGTATTGTTTGTTTTGTTCTTTCAGCTTTCTGATTCTATGTATTTGTCATATGAATATATTACGCCTGCCTCTCAGTTTCCGTTTCAATAGCTCTAACAGGTTGTTGTTTGTTTTTCTTGTTTGTTTATTTTTATTATATTATTGATATCACGAGTCATATTTAGACTTCCAGTATTTATTTATGGGTGTTTACTTGTGTACACTTTCCGCACCTAAAAGGTTTTTGGTTAATCTTGTAGTAGTTTCGATAGTACATATAACCTTGAATTTAAATTTAAACAAGTATGTACCTAAAACTTAAAAGGCAACACAAAATAGTTGTATTCAAACCGACGCTCCAATATAAAGGTCACTACAGTAATTAAGAGTTACAAGCATCCGTTCACAGCGGATGCAGCGGATATACATAACAAAAGTACAACGACAAAAAGGATAGCGGTGTTCAACTCTGTCGAGTTGGTAACACGATTAAAGAGAACATCTACATATAAGTATATGTACATATGTCTGCCATACATAAACCGACATTCAAGCTAAAAATAAACAATATTGATATGTTATTTCAATAGTTGCAAAGCGATTTTACATAGAATATTTGTTGTTTATTTATTAAGTGTATTTAGTTTTATTTACTAATTTAATTTATAATTTCCAGGAAATTGTGCTTGTTTGGTTAAATATGTCTCACTTTTAATTGAAGCCGTTATTTTCAAACTCGTTTCTAGCTTCAAATGAATATTCTGGTAATGGAATGGATCGATTAGATAAATTAGGCCATATACCGAACACCTCAAATATTAATTCTGCTAAATCTAATAAGCCCCCGGTGGCTCTCTTCGGTCGGAACGCCTTTAACTTCAATGAACTTGCTTGTAGTTGTGGGTTGTTGTACTATCTTTTTCGGAACAACCACAACTTGTTTAGAATTATTAAGTTCTCGACAAGTTTTTCAACTAATTTATCCGCTTTCACAGTGTTTATTGAAAAATGTGAATCAAATAGTAGAGTGAGACAGAGATTTAATTTAAGGGTGTTATTGCACTGCTACCTATTAGTTTATTGTGCACCTTATATGAGCTTATTTTCCAGATATTTTTTCCACTTGTAGGTCAATTACAACACTCTAATTCGAATAAAGATCGAATTTAGGCCAAAGCCTTTACATTATAAAATAAATATGAAATTTTATTCCACTTACGAAGTTGTAACGAAAACCAAATTATATTGTAAAGTTTTTGGAATAAATTTGATCTTTATTCGAATTAGAGTGTTGTAATTGACCTAGAAGTGGAAAAAATATCAGGCAAGTAAGATAAGTAAAGAAGGTCATAAAAATACATATACTACTTATATGAGCTGTAAGACGCTAGGATTTTCCCGCACTAATAGCTCTCCATCAAGTCTGGGAGCTTTCATAAGCTACAGTAGGTCGTTTGGTTTCAGGGAAGGTATTTCTCATTCGTCTATGATATCTGTGCGGAGGAGGATGGCACGGATTTCTGTAATTACCATGCAAGTTTATATCAAGTGTTCCGGACTTTCATCTTCCTGCCGTCGCTATTCTGTTGCAGAGCTATCCTTGTGAAGATATTTCCAAGGTGAAAAAGCTCTGCAAGAAACCTCTGATAAAACGTAGTTCATTTCTGCTTTGTTCTAGTATGGTCTTTGCATTTTGTTTGTTGAAATTTTCGGTACCTTGGTATGCCTCAAAAAGGGACAATCTTCCCAGAGGGATGTTCTAAGCTGCATTTCCAGCCTTTAAGTTCCCTTTTGTAGGTACTCCGTGCTACCTCACAGAATGACCTCTGTGACACAACCAAAGTAGTGGCGGTCTTCCTTCCTAAGATAATTCAAACAAATATTTTACAGAAAAAATCACATTCTCTTTAAGATATCTGCACGTACTGCAACTACACAGCAAAAGTTGTAATAGTGGTCTAGGTAATAATGTCCTCAATATTAATTCAGACTTTCAAGTAGCGACTCAATTCCAAGTTATAGGATGTATTTATATTTGTTTAAGTAAAATATCTTCAACCTGAATAACTGAATAACAAATCAAAAGGAAAAGTTATTTATAACTGTTAGGTAATGAACGGTAACCAATAGAATAAAGCTTAACTTAGAATAATAGCACCCACGTTGGTTTCACACTACTACGACATTATCGATAAGTATTAAAAATAAATATGAAAATGTAACCAGTAACTAATTAAAAAATAATGCTTGCGAATTTAACTCGTAAAGATAGATTTGAAACAATAACAATAACTAAACGCACTCACATAAAGTTGGATTAGTCTTTGCGTTGGAAACATAATTTAATAACTAAAACAAATATTTCATACTTTACGGACATTCTAATCTAGATAATGGTATTTTCCCTGTTTTGTATGCGGTTCAAATTATATGATCCAAATATAAGCATTATAGTTATTACCCGACAAAGGTTGCTATCCGGCGCAATAAGTAGTTATTAGCTGCGACGCTTAATGTAACTCAATGTATTGTATGTATGCTCGGAGAAAA
>ML219176.1:0-14278 GCA_004785975.1 Popillia japonica | reverse complement strand
CATAACCATTGATACCGTGCGTTTCATCTACATATTTCATATTATTTTCATATTCCAATTTGTGCATCAGTCATAATTATTAGAACAAAGTCGTCAAATTTTAGAAATTGAGATTTATCGTTTGTTGTTGCTTATGCTTTATACAACAAAACATTACCAGTATTTTCCATTTCCTTGGCCCATGATACACCACTTACTGCATCTTCCCTGTGTCGTACTGATGCTGAATTTAGATTGTATGAATTTTCAATATTATATAAATCCTTTCTAGTAATAAGGTGTATTCTTTCTAACTCGGAATTTTTCACAGAATCTCGTACTTTATCCAGAATAGCAGAAAATGAAATTTTGTCCGCGATCTTTACAGCGATAGATTCATGTTCTGCTGGAGTTAAAGATAAATGTCCAATGTCAGCTTCATGTCCAGCACGAGTTTTAAAATATTTGACACTTATTTTCGCCATCCAAATTGGCTATAACAATAGGACTTGCTGGACAAGCACCGTCAATTCTGCTTTGCGTATTCAACATGGCGATAACTTGTGCGGTTTGTCAAAAGAGTATGAATCGAGTACATATGTTGCAGAAATCCGCGTAATAAAAATTTTCACATTGAATGTTGTATAGAGCATTTCTGTGATTAGCAGATCTAGGCAACAACAGATGTCGCTAGCATGCAACGTTCCGTTGTGTATACGATGTTCGTGTAATAGAGAGACTACTGAAAATGAAGTAGCGTAAGACGTTGTATATTATATTGCCACGAAAAGTTCCATTACAGTTTTAATTTACATTACATTGAAATATTAGATCTTCGATCAGTTCGCCGGGACCTCATCTGCAGAGTACCATTTTTGCCCCCCAAGATAACGCTTAGTAACAATATGTTTGGCATTCAGTTTAATTTTAGTTACAAATAAAGACTCATATAACTCTACAATTTATTCAAAACAGCTTCCCAGAACTAGAAAATCCCGTGGGTTATGGGCATAGGTTGCTGTTTTATGAAATAGTGTAGTGGAAATTGTGTGGCATCTACAGCAGGAATTTCCGCAGAAGCGGAATTAAAATGCTTTAAAGAAAAAGACGTACAGGCGCGTAACATAGGGGAAGGGCGGGCTAGTTGACATAGCATCTTAGATTTTCCTATCAATGCCATATTTTTCAATCCAAGCCAATAGTATTTATTCGTAGAGATGGTCACAAGTACGTACTTTATTTTACAGTAAAGAATGATAAATTTTTTTTGACTACCGCTCTTTTACCTTTTCTTTGCTCCTTTAATTTTTTCTCGCTTCTTTTTCACAAAGTTCCTTTACGAATGGACTCTCATTCAATACGTCTTCATAAGTGTTCTTGATTTTACGTTTTGGGATTTTCCTACAATCACTATGAGGTTTTGGTGACAATTCATCTACTAATATCTGGATATTCACAGAATTCAACGTGGCTGATCGCATATCATTAGACCCAGCTACAAGATTTCTAGTCAGATTGGAGATTGAGGGGCTGGAACACTAGCTTCTAGCTGATTTTCATCACATGGTACGTCTGTATTTAAACTGGGTAGGAACATATGTTCCAGGAATATATGTCTATTAAAAGGGGCAATTCCAGTAGCACGAAAGCCACTCAAGGCGATTGTGAGTGTAGCTGCCTTTACATATGCTGTACTAAAAAGCTGAATGATTTGATAAATTGTAACAGGACGACCCGGGTTAATTTTCATCCATTCTGTCATAACCCGATTATAGTACTTGTGCTGTGCCCCAAAAAAGGCCACGTCTAATGGTTGAAGCCGGTGTGTACAATGGGCTGGTAAGCTGAAGAGTATAACTGACTTTTCCTCCGCTAACTGCAATGCTTCTAAGTTTTTGTGGCTCACATGTCTATCGAGAATTAGTATAGCTTTTTTCTCTGGCGTTGGCCTTACAAAGGAGACAAAGTGCTGCATCCATTTAAAAAACAGCTCTGCTGTCATGTAACCAGACTCACTGTGAAGAAAATAGGCCCCGCCAGAGCTTACGCAAACTACCACAGTATAGTACTATGAATACCTCTCTGTGCACTAGTTATCGCACCTACTTGTTTCTTACCTTGGTATATACTTTGGTTGGTCCCTATACAGTAATAAGCGCTGATTCATCCATGTTGAATATCATCATATTATCTATTGAATATTGCTCCATTACATTCTGCAATCTAGTGAAATATTTCTCTATTTAAGCTTTATTAAATGCTTCTGCCTGCGCAAGCGAGGTAGTCTCGGGAAGTCTCAATGAAATCTCTGGATTTCTTTGTCTGAATCCCCACAGCCAAGATTTCCCAGCCATTTTCTTTTCATGACTAAATGAATGACGTAATTGCATCTTCTCTACAACTCATTGCTTGTTAAACCAAAAAAGAGAGACTCCAGTTCCAGTATATTAGCCACTATGGCATTTTCAGCGTCTTCGTCTAGTGCATTTTTATGACGACCAAGATGTTTTGTGGTGTAAATCGCTACTGTGTTTTATTTTCAACTCGGCGCCGTAATGTTATTGCAGCAACATTACTAGCACGTGCCCACCCCTTTCCTTCTTTATAACAGCGTCTATACCTCCGGCCATGCTTGCCTCATCCTAGGTACTGCTACGGGTGGACGTTTTGGGGTGTTGTAATCGGGGAGTTTAAATTGAATAGGGCGCCAACACGATCATTTGCAAATTACTCTCTGGTTTTTTATTGATGTTCAAGTAATGGCAATGACGGATAAAATTGATTCTGACCTCCGCTAGTTCAGAGAAAACAGAAGAACTCAGAATAGGGACAGATCAAGCAATACTTACTTAACTATCTCCCAGGACGTTCGGAATATATAGCGTAATACTAATTTACAAATAAAAGAAAACTTCTTTAAAATAAAATACATATATTGAGAGTTTTGAGTAAATGAAAGTTGAATTAATTTAAAATAAAAAGAAAAACTTAGACGTTAATAATAAAACTAATGTGTCTGAAAATCTAATATATAATTATACTAAATGTACCTAGGTATAATACACAAATATTCTGGCGATGTCTAGTTTACTTTACTATTGCAATCGCTAGGCACCTCACAGAGTTGTCGTACCTTAGGCTTGGAGCGCTTCGTCGATGTGGTGCTCGGTTGATATGGGCAATCTTTCAAACAGGCTGGAAACTGGCGTTGTCATGCAGTTCTAACTTCGCTGCCTCTTCTCTGGACTAACCCTTTACTTTTTTGGTAACCCGTCTTTTCAATATTGTAATTTTTGCAGGACCCGCACTCACACTTTTTACTTGCCGAACTTATCTTTGTCTACCACTTCCACACCTCACGTACTCGACTTTTTAGCCCCGGCGTTCAACGTCTTCTTTTTTCGATGCCAGGCAACCGACTCCCTAGTTCTCTCCGTGTATATGAGAAATGATGTCATTTATGTGTGTAACGACATTGTTTATGAGGGTCGGCGGCCGATACATATTGAATTCCCACACATCTTCTTGAAACTAGACTAAACACTTATACACTTAAAGTCCCTAAACTTATCACCTACATTCAATTGGAATATACATACATATACATAACTAAAACTATGGGAATCTTTCGTACAGTAAAGAATATTCATAATTTATTCCACCAAGCATCGCTTTTCTCCCTATTCCGAATGGTTTAATTCACTGAGATAAACAATGAAGGAATTAACTGTACACGTTCCATTACAGTACCCTACTTGTTTTTATTATATATGTGTAAACCATCTGCAAAAAAGATTAGAATCAGCAAATTATGTAGCGACTAAGATGGCAGATGCGGGCAAGACGGCATACCATGCCACCTTGCCCACCAACAAGCATGATGCTTCGGTCGTTAAAATATTTTTCAAAAATATAGACATTTAAAAAAGACAAAACGAAAGGGACGATGCATCAATATAATGCCAGTTACTTTGCCATAATGATGGTATATAAGAAAGAAATGAATAATTTAATATATAAGAAAGATATGGGAAGCCAGAATGGAAGGAAGGACAGACAGAGGGAGACCCAGAGAAACGTGGGATAAGGCTATTGCCAAGTACCTGCAAAGAAGACAAGTTACAGTGAAACAAGCAAAAGAAATGGCACAAGACCGAAAATTATGGAAGAAGTTCACGAACACCGGAATAGATATGTAAAATAACATACTTAAGTAAGACGAGCAAGGAAATAATGGAGACATTCAAAACAACCTACGAAGAGAAAGGGATATCCATCCAAGTCCAATTGCAAAAGAAATTAAGAGGATTGAAATATACAGGCGAGGTCAGTTGAATAATTTTCTTGCCGAATTTGATCAAACAGTATGTGAACAGAGCTGCAAGCGGACACCTTGAAAATAATTAATTTAACAATTATTATCAGCAATGCCAGAGTCTTACCAGGGTGTCAGTACTTTATTATCATTCCAGGAAGTCACACTCAAATCGATGCCATCGATATTAGCCACATACTCTTCTGTAGATCATCTTGGTTCTTTTTTGAACATGTTTTCTTATTTCAATTTATTATTTGGAATTCTGTTTCGACGAATTGTACCCAACATATAGATACCCTGATTTGTCAAGTTAGCAAATAACGGAATGGACGTGTAATAATTGTCGCGATACAGTTGGTAGTTCATATTTCTTAGAATAATTCGTGCTAGACGGCCACGACATTAGCACCAGCACCTAAATCAACTTCGCCCGGTTGGATTTTAGTAAACCAGTTACTTCCGCTATATACTTCGAAGTTGTACGAAAATCCTGTGGTATCACAGAGCATGAATAACTTGAACCCCCATTTGTGCACTTCATGGGATTATACTGTTTCAAATGATGCCTCGCTTTAGTAGCACAGATCTGTTCGTCAATAGAAAGTTTTGATTCCAAAGGAATTGAAGAAAACTTCGTGGTCAACTCGGTAATTACACGTCTAATTTTATGAAGATTATCATAATGGGGATCACTTCTCTCAAGTATTTTTGTATTGTCATTGAAATGAAGTATACTTTTCAAGTGTTCAAATGTATTCATAGTCATTGCAGATCTGATACTTGGAACTCCTATCTCTTGCCGTCATTAACATCGAGTTCTTGGTAGTTTTACTACTGATGTATACAAACATACTCCCAAAAATTTCTGAATATCTAATGTAGAAACGTTAGCTGGTTTGTTTGAATTTTTTTGAACACTGTACAAATTAGTTTCATCGACAATACCGTAAAATGCGGCAACTTTGTGCCGGCGACTCAACTTTGTACCACTGCTGATTTCTGAGCTGAAGAGTTCTGTAATTAAGTTAGCCGTTACGGTGAAGCTTCCAAAAAAATTCACAAGATGGCAGTGACCTGCAAGAATGGAAGTATAGCATTCGAAACCTTATCGTCGCTACCACGCGATTGTGGATAAAATCACACGATCAGTGTTCGTTTTCTAGTATTTGAAATCTGTGGGAGAGTCTCCTCTGGAACACATTGTTCCGAATATTTTTGATTCCCGGTGAGTTAATAATTGTATTACTATAGTATTAAGGGTAAAATAGCCCAATCGGCGATTTCATAGGTTGTTGTGTTTATTTGTGGTGTCAAGGTTATGTAAAAATGAGAGAAACGTGTGTCAACTTTGTGCCACCAGTTTTCATGACTAAAACCCCATTATTTCAATAGTTTTCGCTGTTTTTTCCTGTAACATAATGGTTTTATGGTTGTAGGAATTTATCTTTGGCGTTTTTCAGACATGGGGCGAAAAGATAGGAGAAAGATTGGTGGGCGACCCTATCGAAACTACACCGACGAGTTACTAGCGAGTGTTTTAAAAGCCATCAAGGATAAGAAGATTTCAGTGAGAGAGGCGGCGAAACGTTACGGAATCCATCGTAACACGATTTCAAACAAGCTGAAGGAACAGAAAGAAGGTGATGGTGGTGAAGACTCTCAGGTTTTGCGTCGTAAGCCAGGTAGGCAAACTGCTTTATCAGAATATGAGGAGAAGGTGATATGTGCACACACTATTGCTGTGGCTACCTACGGGTTCCCAATGACAGTTTTGGACTTGAGAATTATGGTAAAAAATTACCTTGATCGAGTTGGTCGCACTGTGAATGCGTTTACAGCAAATATGCCTGGTGCAGCTTGGGGAAGATCATTTCGTGAAAGACATAGTTCACAGCTTAGCCAAAGGATGTCACAGAGTATTTCACGATATCGTGCAGGTATCAATAGCACCACAGTAGAGTTTTTTGATAATATTGAGGTGGAACTCGAGGGTATTTCCCCAGAGGCTATATGGAACTACGATGACACTAACTTAACAGACGATCCTGGTTCCACCAAAATTTTGTGCAGGAGAGGGGCTAAACACCCAGAACTAATTCAGAATGCTAGCAAAGTTTCCAGTTCAATTATGGTTTGTGGGAATGCCGCAGGTGAAATAGCCCCGTTATATGTAGTGTATAAGGCAGACAATGTGTACCCTGAATGGGTTCAAGGGGCGCCCCCGTCCACCAGGTTCAACCGGTCCAAAAGTGGTTGGTTCGACACTAAATCATTTGAAGACTGGTTCGAATTCACAATGTTACCAGTCATAAGGCGACAACATGGTACTAAGGTGCTTATGGGAGACAACTTGAGCTCCCACCTGAGTAGCCACGTGATCACATTGTGTGAAAGAAATGATGTGAAGTTTATTGCACTCCCCCCAAACTCCACACACCTGCTTCAACCACTTGACGTAGGATTTTTCGGTCCCTTGAAGCGTGTTTGGAAGACAGTGCTGGGCGAGTGGAAAAAAACCGCCGCAGGAAGGTTTTCGGCTTCTCTTCCAAAAACCGAATTTCCCAGACAACTAGCAAAAATGATGGAGACGTTGGGACCTAACCTTGCGAAGAACATGAAATCTGGTTTCAAGGGGACTGGAATTTTTCCTCTCAACCGAGACCATGTCCTGCAGAAATTATGTGATGGGAGGCTGCAAATGGATACACAAGTTACAGAAAATGTGACTCAAGTTTTTATTGCTGAACTCCAGAGAACGAGACAGCAGCTCACTGACAAACCAACGCGCAAGAGGACGAAGAAGGTCAATGTTGCCCCTGGAAAAGCCATCACAGTTGCCGATTTACAAAATAACCTGAATGCAGCTGAACCATCAACTTCAGTCCGTACGGAGACATCTCACTGTAAAAAAAAACAAGATACCACTGCTCCTCGGAAAAGGCGTAGACGAAACAGCGAGACATCTGACGAAGAGGAGCTAAGTGAAGGTGATATTCCTTATGCTGAAAGCGAGGATAGCTTCACAGATTATTTCGAGTCACTTAGAGACAATAACGACGATGAAACTGACGACCCCAAAGAGATACATGAAGCAGGAAGAACAGATGAAGAAGGCAAAGAAGAGAGGGTGGAAGCAGTGATTGTGCAAAATGAGTCAGCGATCGCACAATCTGACCCTGAAGAAATGCCACAAAACGAACCAGAACCGAGTCCTGAAAAACCGGCAGAGGAAAAATTTGTCATTGTACAGTAAAGCGGAAAGCTGTACCCTGGATTAGTAATGTCCAATGATGAGAAACATGAAGAAACAGAAATCTCTGCAATGAAAAAAAGAGGAAAATTTTGGACGTGGCCAAATCCCCCTGACGTTGTTTGGTACCGCAAAAATCAAATAAAGGGACCACTGAATCCCCCCCAAAAAATTGGAGATAATTTATATCAAACTAATTTGAAGTCATAAGGACAACTGTTACTATTTTCCACTAAAAGATTAAACAAAATGTCGATTTTCAAGTTTTTTTTTTTATTTCCCCAAAAACCCCACAAAAAAAATTAAAAAATAAACACAAAAATAACATTTTTCAAACAGTTTTCAATCGTGAATAACTTAGTGTGCGAACATTGTACCGGGGCGAGTTTAACACGTCTTTTAAACGAGAAACGGCAAGTGGCACAATGTTGACGCACTAATGTATACAACATTGTGCCACACGAAAAAAATTCACCCCCCTCGACTTACTATCAGAATTCTTCTTCAGCAGCGAAAGTGCATTTCTGAGATGTGTAATTATACTGGGTAAAATTCCCATTCCCTTATCTCAATAAATAAGAAAGATGTGCTTAAAAAACTTCGAAAAGTGGCACAAAGTTGGCGCATTTTACGGTATATTTAATAAAGGTATCCGAAAAAAATATTTGAAAAAAATCAAATGGAGTGTTGAGATCTAACACACTATTTGGGAGCTCCGAATTGCCTTTGAATCTTAGTGCATCATCATTTATTTGCAAATGTTTCTTGAGCCATAAGATTTTTGCTTTTTATTTTTTATCCTTCGCTTTTGTAGAACTAGGTTCATTTTCCGGAACTATTTCTTCGTGTGTTTCACTCGTGATTGAGTTTTCTGCTACACTTGCCAAACCAGGAGCCAATAGACACAACGCCACGCTCACGAACGTATTTTTGAGGTTAGTATCCGCTGGGATTACCACCTAAAATTACTGTGTGAAACGCCATATTTTTGTTGGAACATAAGGATGGAAAGTGTTGGAAATATGCTACAACATGAAGCTAACCAGTAATACACGTTTACACTGAAATATCCGGTATCAAAACGAAGTGTTGCACATTTGCTACAAGATGAAATGAACTACTACTACTACAACGAAAGCGAGCGAACCACTTACTTGCAGCAGATTTTGATAATGTACCTTCTCCGTATACATCACTAATTTTCTCACAAGTCTGCCCTGCGTTCTTTACTTTGTCATAATAATATTGCGCAATTTTTCATTATGTTTCTCCGTTTTCAAACAACTTTGCAACCGCTGTACCGATTTAGATGTTTATGCACTCACAATTACATCTGAACTGGCACGTTTTCATCCAGCATTTAGTATTGTCGCGGCAACCTGCGTTTCGTGAGATATTTGCAATTGACGCGGTAGATCGGCAAAAACGCCACGAACTTTTTCCCCACACCTAACACGTGTAAAAATTTCTAGCATCAGCTATCTTTTTTCCATACTTCGCTGGTTTACTCTTGATATATCGGCGAAAGCTACAGCGTCCTCTGAATGGTTCCAGTTTTTCGTCAATAGTGGGAAATTCCCCAATAGTAAAAGAATTCATAATATTTTTCCTGAATATTTCTGCAAGCTCTCGGATTGGAGCTAATTTGTCAATTTCTTTTCGCTAACAAGCGTGTCAAAACACTGTCGAAACGAAGACATTTCAATAAGAATAAAAACCTCTTTCTAGACATTGTGGCGATAAAAATGTCTATACCACTTCCGTCTTTTGCCCACAAATCTTGTATGTTTAATTTAGCCGACTCCAAGGTTCCAGCGGGATATAAGAAGCCAATGAAAGCTTTTATTTCGCTAATATTAGTTTCGCGCGCATCACACTCTCTACTAAATCTGTCCATTTGCGTGTGAATATAAGTACATATATATTTGTATGTTGCACAATTAGCTATAATATTTCTTCGTTTATCATAAGACTCCATGTACCAACTACGGATATAGCATTTTTTGCAGACTTTTTGGTCTTGGTTTTCCGGTAAAAATATTATAGTGTCTTGTTCGTGTAGACCAGTGATTCCCAAAGTGATCCAGGTGGACCTCCAGGGGTTCACGGGAGACTTGACGGGGGTCTACGCTGCCGTGAAAAAAAAACGGGGGTCACAATTCGTAAGCGGGGGCCCACGAAAATTTATCTGGTTTCGATAATAAAGAACTAAAATGTTAGCTTGACTTCACCTATCAATGTAGGCAGATAATATTTTAAGAAGCTCAGCGACTGTTAGTTGTAAAAACTTGCACATTCCATATTCAGTACAACGTGTCGACACTTGCAAAACGCCGCCGCTGCCACCGCCGCCGTCCGCAATGCTTGTTCAGACGTGCAAAGGGACGAAATACAACTTGTAGTGTGTGCTTGCAATCTTGCATGAACTTGTTTGATTGTTCACCGTTACTCATTTGTTTCCGGAATTTCGAAAAGAAAAGTAAAGTGAATCGATGTTAGTGTCTGCCACTATCGGAGAAAGCAAGTACTTACCTGCCTCTTTGTTATGCATACTTTTATTTTATTTATTATTTATTTATTTATTTTACAATTTATTGTACACGTAAGTAAACACAACTTGGACAAATCACAAAAAAATACGTGTACAATAGGTGAGGCATATTCCTAAAAGAAATCTCTTCAAACCCACCAGCGATAGGAGACATATTTATGTCGTAATAAGTATATTTGTAATGTTTGCGTGTAGCAGGTACGTATTAAAAATAAATACTGAACAGTTATTAGATACTTCCATAAAAGAAGAGAAAGCCGAGAAAGATTGAACTTTTTGTCCCTACTTTAGTAGCAATTTTTCTATTATCCGACTGTGTGATGGTTCACTAATAACACTGGTCTACAAATTAAAAAAAAAATTCGGAATTGAAACGTAAATTAGTGATCCTTAATGTATTTTGTGCACGGAATCTGAAAATGAAATCAGTTTTCTCTATTACCCTTAATTTTCTAGTTATACATCCTTCATAATTGCCGCATCATGTCAAATTTAAAAACTAAGTGTATTGTCGTAAAATATTTGGTGTTTATTACTTCGAATTTCGGTATTTAAAATTTATTTGGTATTTGAAATCATTTAAAATGTAAATATAAAAAACTAAACATAAAAAAACTGAAAATCTTGAAGAAAAAAGTTATTTTTTCCTTTTGTGCGAAGTAGAATCCTCATGTGAGTGCAAAAAATGTATTTTTAACGACATTCGGCAGCCTAAATTTCTGTAGTTTACCAATAGATTTTCTACTAACTAATCACTATTTTCGGCTTTGTTATTACCCAGGAAACAATGCACCACGTCCTTAAATGACTTCCATGCCAATAGCTCTACAATATTTAACTTTGAGTCAAAAATTGCATCATTGAGGAGTTTCCTAATATCTGGCCCAACAAATATTCGTTCTTTCAGTTTGGCATCACTTAACTTAGTGAACACATCTTTTAAATATTTAAAACCGTCTCCTTCTTTATTTAGTACTTTCACAAAATTTGTCATCAACCCTAATTGTATATGTAATGGTGGCAAAAACACATCGTGAGTCCAGGTATGAAAGTATCTCTTGTTGGCCAGATTTTGGTATTGTAATGTTCATTTGTTGCACGGCTGTCCCATAAACAGAAGAAACAGCAATTTTTTCTTAAAGCCACCTTGTAGCCCGAGAAGCCTATTACTTTAAGATCACCGCAGATTTTCCATGCTTGGTGCCTCGTAATTGATCGATTTTAAAATTAATGACATGCTTTCATATGTATCTTTCATTCCAACTGCATGCGCTACAGGTACAGAAGAATTCTTATTTGAATTATGTAATACCACAGCCTTTAAACTTGCTTTTGATGAGTCAATAAATAACCGCCAATCGCTAGCATTGTAATCAATACCCAGAGCGGTCATCAAACGATTTACATTACAACAGGAACACAACTGATCTTGTTTAGTGAAATATTTCATTAAATCCTTATTTCTGTTTCTGTAATATGAAATCTTGGTGTCCTTTTTCAAAAAGTTCCACTCCTTTAACCGTGAAGCTAGAAGTTCTGCTTGCTGTTTTGATAAATATAGCTCGCGAACCAAAACCTTAAGTTTCACTTGTGAAATAAAATGTCTTCACTAGATGATTTTTCTGGAATGAAATCGTCGTCTTTTGATGATCCTACTGCCACAGAACAGTCCTCTTCAGAACTTGAAATCTTGCCAGGAAGCTGGGGGCAACGGAACAGGCAGATCTTCTCCGTGCGGAACTGGTCTCATAGCCGATGGAATATTCGGATACACAATTTTGTTTTTATTCTTAGAAGAAAATCCAGTAACGTTTGTCATACAGAAGTAGCAATCATCATGGTGATTTGTCGGTTCATGCCAAACCATAGGAATAGCAAACGGCATATATTCATGTTTCTCTTGCAACCATTGTGATAAGCAATTGCATAGAATGAGATCACATCGATTTTGCTTAAATGGGAAACTTTACACCAAGACTAAAAAATGTGACGTGATGGAAAATTTCTAATTACATATTCTTTTTCAGCATAAAAAATACTTTAAAATCCACTAAGTGGTGTAACAGTTCCGAAAATGTTGTTGACCTCTGTAATTAAATATACTTTCATAAATTGTACGTGTCTTTACATACTCGTGCATAACGTTTATCCAAGTAATAAATAAAAAAATCGCCGAGTTTTGATATCAAAATACTATTTAAAAGTATTTTCTATGGAATTTACAGAAATATATTAAATTCTAATTAATGAAATAGATACCTACCTAGTGTGCGAAAACATTTCCAGCATGAGCACGAATTTAAAGCACGAGTAAGCGCAGCCCAGCGAGTATTTTATTAGGGCGAATGCTGAAAATTGTGTTGGCACACGTGGTAGGTACAACATTTTTTGTAACGAGCAACTTTTCTTAGTAAATAAGAAATATTTATATCGACATTACTTGGTGTACTATTTTTTAAGGATATGATATTATTACAGTTGTCAGTTTAGTATTAATAATTAAGAATATAAGTAATAGATGGCAGCGTTTATTTTTACAAGTTTTTAATTAATTCTGCAAAATTTATAAGATTCCGTTAACTAAGTTTAGTTGTGGTAATTGATATTTTAATAATTATACTCTAACACTGTCCTACTCAATTGATCAAGTAATTTTCCTTACGCCACTAGTCTTTAAAATTCACTTTTACGCACGCAATTGCTTGCGCGAAATGACTACTACTACTTCCGATCGGTTAGTAAAGTGAACATTTCCAACCGTCAAATAGGTTAGAAAATACGCTATTACATACCAAGGTAAGTAATAGCACTTTACCGGCTAGCTAATGTCATTTCAGAGGTTATGAATTGTCAGTGTCATTTAAATAAGTACAGCAAACTATTATCTGTCAAAAAATCTATCAGAAGCAATTATTGTCAAAGTGCCATGAATACTACTAACAATACTATTATATTTTTGATAGGGAATGATTTAGTAGCACATATAATAATTAATTACTAGCCGATCGTGAGTAAAAGATTCATTCCCGTCTCGAGATTAAGTTCACCTTAATCAATCAAAATAGCCATATCTTGTTAAGTAAGACCGCCTTAAGATTACTAAAACATTTTTTTTATTTACATGTAGGGAACTTATACGAATCATGGCTGAATCTAAGAAGAAACGTCGACAGTATTATTATTAAAATTTGGTTTTCTTCCATCAAAGGCAGATAAGCGATTGCCCATGTATCTTTTATGCAACAAAGTTTTGAGCAATGACTCTATGAAACCATCGAAGCTCGAAGATTATCTAAGAAGATGTCATCCTGATAAAATAAAGATTTGAAATATTTTCGCATATTGAAGGAAAAATATGAAAAGAGACCCACCGTACACTGTATATTCGCTTCAACGTCTAAAAGTAATGACGATGGCTTGCGGGCATCTTACAATATCTCATTACTTATAGCGAAATGTGGAAAACCACACACCATTGGTGAAGAGTTAATTTTACCCGCTGTTGAAGAGGTTTTAAAAACTGTTCTGCACAAATCTCCATTTGACATACTCCAAAGAGTTCCTTTGAGTAACAACACTGTACAAAGGCGTATTGATGAAATGAGCAATTGATATTGAAAGTTTCTTGTGTAATTATCTGTAAACAACTCATTTTTCTATTCAACTGGAGGAGTCAACTTTACCTGGTAAAGAAGCATTATTATTGGCATATGTTCGATTTGTTATGGACGGAGAAATTCATGAAGAGCTACTATTCACGAAAACTTTGGAAACGGACACTAAAGGTGAATCAATATTTAATGTCCTGAGTGATTTTTTTACGGAAAAATCGATTCCATTCGGAAACGTTATTTCGGTGGCAACAGATGGAGTTTCTGCCATGGCCGGGCGATATCGTGGGTTTATAAGCCATCTTAAAAGAATTATACCAGAGGTAATTGCAATTCACTGTGTCATCCACTGACAACACCTAGTAGCGAAAACTTTGAGGGATAGATTGCACCAATCGCTTCAACTTGTGATTAATGCAGTTAACAAAATAAGAAGCAATGCATTGCATCCGCGTTTATTCGCACAATTGTGATGAAATAAGTTTTCTGTGTTTTTGTGAATTGTAACAATTCTTTAATAAATTGTGACCCACATGTATTTTCTTATTTTGGATCAGTATCAACAGTAT
>SMLS01071847.1:0-10904 GCA_004785975.1 Popillia japonica | reverse complement strand
TCGTTCTTTCCGCTTTGGCGATGCTTTCGTTGATGTGGGCGGCGAAAATCAACTTTGTATCCATCCAAACGCCCAAATATTTAATGGATGGTTTTGGGCGCAGTGTATATTCCAGTAACCTAAATTGGATTTCACCGATTTTCCTCTTGGTGGTCCACAAGACCGCCTCCGACTTGTCTGGTGCCAAACGGAGTCCTTTGGCATCCATCCAGTTGGTCACCCTGAGAAGCGCCCGATCCGCGAGATACATCAGATTTTTCTCGTTGGTGGCTGTGATGATCAGAGCTATATCGTCGGCAAAGCCAATCAGCTTTGACCCCTGCGGCATCGTGGTTGTCAGGAGATCGTCATACATTACGTTCCACAACGTTGGCCCTAGGACTGACCCTTGGGGAACTCCGCTGTTTACTACCCAGCTGCTGCTGGTTCCTTCAGCCTCAGCCATTATAACCCTCTCGGAAAGGTAGGAGGCCACAATTGCTTGAAGGCTTTCTGCCACACCCCTCGCCTTCAAGGCATCCAGGATATTTTGCCATGACGCATTGTTGAAGGCGTTTTGGACGTCTAGCGTAATCATTGCGCAGAGTCTGCGGTGTTTGTGCCCTGCAAAGTTCGCCGCTTTCTTTGCTTCGGCTATGACCTGTAGTACAGCGTCTATGGTTTGCCGTCCCTCCCTGAATCCATACTGGTGTTGTGCAAGTCCGCCTGTACGCTCGAGCTCGGCTTTGAGCCTGGCCAGTAGGAGGTGTTCGTAGAGCTTTCCCTCGACATCCAAGAGACAAATAGGCCTGTAAGAGCTGGGGTCATCGGCGGGTTTATTGCATTTTCTAATCAGGACTACCTTTGCCCTTTTCCATGGTTTTGGGAATTCGCCTCTCCTCGCCAGGGAGTTATACGTAGCCAGGGCGTACTTCGGGTTGTTTTGAGCAACGTACTTGATTATTTCTGGAGGAATACCCGACGGGCCAGGTGCTTTATTTGGTTTGAGTCGCAGTTGCGCATTCTGTAGCTCTTCTTCAGTAAAGACTGCAAAGGAAAAGTCGCGTGGGCAATTGAACTGCACTTGTTTATGCGTTGGGAAAAGATGTCGGATCACTGCCACCGTTTGTTGCATAGTTATTCGTGTTGGTGGCGGGTTTTGTCCCATACGTTTCCTTACAATTTTGTAAGCGTCACCCCATATGTCGTTATCGAGGTCATCGCGTAGGGATTTCCATGCGGCTACTTTCGCTTCTCGGATCTTATCTCTGAGAGACTTTCTGCAGCTCTCATAGTCTTCCCAGTAGCTTTCGATGAGCTCCGAATGGTCTCTTCTGGCACATCTAGTGTAGGTCCTTCGTTTACGAACGCAAACTGCTCGTAATTCCGCGATTTCACTGTTCCACCAGTAAACAGGCTGCCTCTTATTGCCGCAGTTCCTTCTCGGCATGCACTGGTTAGATATTTTGGTCAACGTCTCTTGGAATTTATTTACGGTCGGCCTTGTGCCCGGATGGATGTTCTTTACTGCCTGAGCAAGAGCGCCGGCATTCAGTTTCTTCACATTCCATCCTACGGCCTTCTTCTGATGAGGGGCAGGTTTTTTCACTTTAGCGATTTCAAAGAAGATGAATTTGTGGTCACTAATGGTTTCCTTCTCCAGTACTTCCCAGGAATGGATCCTATTTGATACGTCTGCAGTGGCCAAGGTAAGGTCCAAGATTGACGTGCAGCCTCGTCTCTCGAAAGTCGGTCGGTTTCCTTTGTTTTCTACGATGAGGTCGTGCTGCGCGATGAACTCGGTCATGATCCGCCCTCTTCTGTCTGTTATGGGCATTCCCCATTGGGGGGACTTTGCGTTGAAGTCTCCCGTCAAGATTGTACTCGGTCTTCCATCGCTTAGCACATCCCCAATCGCTTGTAGTTCAGATTCAAAGTCCTCAGCATCCCGGTTAGGCGAAGCATAGCAGCTCAATACAGTGAAATCCGGGGTAGATAAGAAGAAGAAGCTCCTGCCCCGCCCCTGCCCCGCCCTACGAGTTATTATTACGCCTGCGGCTATAGACCGACCTAAGATGTTATCTTTCCTCATACGCCGTGGAACTTGGAAAACTACAGAAAACCAAATTCAGAAAGATCATACCGGGGTTCGAACCCGATACCACCGGACTCTGAAACGAGCGCGCTAGACACTGCGCTACACGCCCGGTAAACAACATCATAAAAGCTTGCACATATATAACACCCTTTCCATACGGCGTACACAAAGTTAATGAGCATCATATATAGGTCACACATTCACCAAAAATAGTTTGCCAAATTAAATAGTAAAAATAGGGAGATTTTTATGGTAAAGCACACATATGCAATTCGCACTAATAAATGGATTTTAATTTCTGCTTTTAAGAGTTGATTACGAGAACTAAGCCTATTTCAAATAGAAGTATTGAAGTCAATTTGAAATAATTATTATCCCAAAAACTAAACGCATTTCCTGTATGTACTTACTTCGCATTTCAATTATAAAATGCTGTATTTTATAGAAGGTTTATAAATAATGTAGCAGGTGTTGCGCATGGCAAGTATCCAATCTTTCAATATTAGTTTCTAATAAATTAAGTATGTCTACACTTACGAAGACATCGGACAACTCTACATATGTAGTAAGTACATGTGCATACATACACACACACATTAACAACAAGAAGCATTTCGAATGCGGATATAGGGTACGCCAGTACGACGCAAAAGTACAAGCCATAAATTATTATTCAACCATATTATTTTCTAAAGTTAATGACATTTAGCAGACTTTCAAGTTTCTTTTTTACAAAATCGTAAGATTGTAGTTCAAAATCTGCTAGTAACGTTATGAATAACCCCTGAAACTAGAGCATAATTCCATTAAGCTGTCGTGTTTAACCCTGCTTTGAACTATAAACTTTTCATTACTTGAAATACTTTGCCCTAAATAATTACTTGACTGCACGGAGTACATTCAGATTTATATTACGTCAACCCGCATCTGCCAGTATGTACATACATACATATAAATAGGTCCAGATCTTAGTTAGAATTTATAATAAATTTTGCGGTGGTACTCTTGCCTTGACTCGAAGTGACATTTCTTACATGTACTTACGTAAACATATACAATACAATAATGAGTATTATAGTTTTTAAACTAAAGTAATCTTACCGACATTCAGATTGGTTATAATCGATTTGCAGCGCCTGGTATTCAGAATATTGCCACCTTCTCTTAGTATACACTGCTGAAAATAATTGACGAGCACACCCTTATAATCTAAACGCGTGAAGATACATCCCTAAAATTTGCGGAACATTAAGGTTTCCTATACACGAGTTTCGACTTCTGCTATCGCCTCATTTTTTACTGAGTGGTTGTCGGCTGTGCAACGGGCATGGCAAGAATGTACTGAGGTAGGACATACGCGCTTTAGCCGTGAGCGGGGCAGCCATTCGCGACCACAACACGCGAAGACGGCGCCCTTCTGTACCACGTGCGTCGTCCTCAGGGCAACTTTAAGCCGTTTGGCCGGCAAGAAGGGGGCGCACTTACTACGCGAACTGTACAACGGTGTTTGGTCGAGGGTGGACTGAGGCTTCCACTCACTCCCGGAGACCGCCGCACACACTACCACTGGGTTAACGCAAAGCATCGTTGGGTTGCCATTTGTGTGTTGCACATTTTGTTTTCTAACGAATCAAGATTTGAATTGAGTGTCGGTGAAGCGCAAATTTTGGTTCGTCGACGATCTGCTAAGCGTCTATTCGAGCGGTTGGTTCAACCACACCATATCCACTACTAGCAAGGCATTATAGTATGGGGTGATGTTACATATGGAGGACGTACACAACTGCTGCGTGAACAGCGATAACGGGTCGTGGATACGTAGTTGAAGGGCTACGGCCGATTGTGCTTCCCTACGATCGGCGGCGCCCGCGTCTGCTATACATGCACGGCAACGCTCGACCGCACGTAGTGCGTGTAGTATACGCCTTCGTTAAAGTACACCGTATACGAATGCTTCCATGGTCGGCTCATTCTCCGGATCTGAATCCGATCGAACGTGTCTGAGATACCATGGGTGAGAGACTTTAACGTTATCCGGCTTCTCCGGCTAATGTTGAGTAGCTATCGAGGTTTGTTGAGGCGGGATGGATGGCCATCCCGCTCGTTGCCATACGACAACCTATTGACTCCATGCCTCGTCGTGTAGCGATGGCACGCATCCCTCGCGGAGGATACTGACGCTATTGATGCATTCCGCTCCAGCATGGTTACGGCGCTCTCCGCATGCGGATAAGTTATACTAATTTCATTGCGCTAGAACCACGCGTTTAGATTACACAGGCTGTGCTCGTCAATTATTTCCATCAGGGTATATCGTATGCGTTCTAGAAGTCAGTGTCAATTACAATGCTCCTAGTGGCGGTAAAAATGGATAAAGTGTTACAGCGGTAAATAAGCTGTACACTTGATTACCATATTGATAGTTTGTGGCAAAGCCATTGCTTGCGGCAGAAGTAATATTGCCTGTTTAAAAATAAAGGACGTTTAGACCAAAAATGTGCGAAAATGCATACCTGATATGTCACATATTCTCCGACATAATTGCCGTGGCAGCACTCAATAAGTTTATTACTATTACCAAAGAGTATCCAGGTTAGACATAAAACTTTATAAAGTACTCCTAGTTTTCTAAGGAACTTAAGGTACCTTGTATAATAATGATATTACTAAATCTTGAGCAGCGACATGGTATTGTGCAGTGTATAAATTGATATCTGTGATCCATATGTACCTCAAACAAATGAATGATGGTGATAAAAGTGCTAATTTGAAAAATAGTACATCTACAGAATAAAGTATACAAATATGCACTACTTGTTCTGCTAATTTAAGAACGACAGTTGTGCTCTTTTTTGTGAAATGATCGTTCGAGTATATGTAGCTTTATTGCAACAAATCTTTACTTACTGTGGTATTTGAGTTGTCTTTTAATAAAGGAACTGGTCTGCTAATGATAATACAGTTAATTGCTGATAGAAAGGAAATGTAAACGTTAAATCTAGCTTAACCTCTGGCGGTATTAAACGTTTACTCGGCGGAAATATTTAAGCGAGCACTGCTAGGGATTAGTGTAATTACGGCAAATTTATCTGTTCAAGATTTAATGTGTGGTACCAAGATTATCGGTTCGATATTGTACCTGTTTTCAATGTAGAAGTGTAGGTTCTATTCGACGGAAAAGATGTATACCAACGGAAGGAAATTCTACGTAGGCTACGTTAGATTATTTAAAGAGTCAATACAAGGAATAATGATACGCCAGTAGAACACTTTTACCTGAGATACGTAAGAAAGATGCAATTTAGAATAGACACAACTAACAATAATGTAACTCTAGTATGGTAGTAATAGTAATAGAAGTAACACTCAAGAAAAACAGCATTTTCACAGACAAAAGATAAAAAACGAGAAATGCGCTCTTGATAGTAAAGTTCTACTACATTGTTAAACGGATGGCTTGAGCTAAAGCACTAAAGTATCAGCGCTTAGAGAAAGCAATAAAAACTGAGATGAAATCCCTGGTATTAAGATATTACCTTGTGATGTGCGGCCCTCCACCTTTGATCCCTGTCTGCTACACTATCTGCTAGGTAAAGTAAACGAATTCCTGCTGTATATTTTGTTGGTGACAACCGCGCATCTAGAACGTCTAATAAAGAACGTATCAGTGTTAGATAAAAACATTGAAAAATTCGATGAATATATGTATAATACTGATTGCAAATATTATAACAGGCCCTGTAATACAGTATAACTAATAAACAAGAAAATATTTATTTGAGGAATCTATGAATTATTAAAATAGAAAGCATTCCGTTTCGACGAACTTGTAAATAACAAGAATTTGAGTAGAAGAAATTAACATTCTTCCTATTTTAGATATTCACTAACAAGAGTATGCCGGCAGTTATGACATCCCAATTTCGATGAAACTTCATAGACTGAAAGAGTAACATAAAATAAGAAATACGTATTTTATTTAGCGGCCTAATCACCCGACTTTGGTCTCCGCCCCGCTCCAAAGTTTGAACAATTTTTCAGTTTTTATTAATACATATCTCCGAAATGATAAATATTAGGTGATTCTTTTAACATAACTTCCAGCATGATTCCAGGGATGAGACCATCTATTTTCGTAAAAAATTAATCACGAGGGACCGAGCTCCCTATACGGTCCATTTTTTTTTCGTAACGGCGAATTTGTGTTGAAAACCATGGTGAAGAGTCATACAAAATGCAAGGGTTTATTATTACAAGCTACAGTCTTTTTAAAACATATTAACCCCAGAAGCTTTGTCGTATTCTGTCACGTGAATTATAAAACACCGGTTTGGAATCCTCAGTACGGAGATTATACTGAATAGAATAGTAAGTATACAAATACAATTTGTCTTTTTATTTAGCTCGGAAAACGGATAACACACAACTAACCTATCTCTTTTTGCACGCACTTTGGTATGTATTCATTGACGGACGAATGTAGAGCCAATTATTACATTTATGGTACAAAACTCCTAAAAATTATCTTGCAATTGTTGTCTTTTTGAATAAGCGTGTTTTCCGTGGTCAGCATATATGTACCTCTTTGTAGTAGCAGTGGGTTTTGTAGTAATAGTTAGACTTTCGACTACATACAAAGATATAATAATGACGTGTTGTTTAATATCAACGTCTGCAATGTGTGAACATCTTGCGTGCTCCCAGATTTTCAATGCCGCGTTTGACTGTGAATGAATGTACTTTCAAATTTTGTGTTCTTGTATTTAGTAGTATCGTAGCAAATTATATTAATACTTATTTATTATTTTATTTAATATTATTAGTTAGTCTTCGCTCTACTATGTCTGCTTATTATCCAAACCATAAATAAAAAGAATGAAGCAAAGTATACATCGCTTCATTATACTTCATGGGATACTTTCTGGTGCAGCGTATGTTTACTTTTTAACTATTCGTTTCTGAAAACGTTGACGACGATTACGTTCCTTTGACATTACGGCTTGCAAACAAACGCTTTGAACTGAATGTAGTAAATCGCTATGTAAGCTCACTCTACTACAGAAATATATCTAAGCTGCCCAAGAGTGTATATACTGTTATACAAAAGCAGCTCTTATAATATCATCGATGGGACGTAGGATTTATGTTTTGAAGTTAAGAAAGTTAATTTTTGTTAGACCCGCATTATGCTTAACGAAATTTTGAAACTTCGTTATAAAGCTTAATTCAATAATATCTGCATTATAAACCCGCGCTTCTCTCTCGGCGTTAATTTGTTTTCCGCTGTTTTTCTACACTGAAAACACCAACAGCTGTTCACTAGGTTGTTGGCAATGATTCTATTTTTCTTTTGTTTTGAAAGTAATGTTGAAAGAGATTTAAAAAGCATGGGATACAGTCTGTTAATGGCTGTAGAGAATATTCGCTGTTTTTCCGAGATAACGTAAAGTTATTGTCAGTACCATGTCCTAACCAAGTGAGGTGAGAAGTTGTGTTGAAAAATTGTGTAAAAAAAATTAAAAACGCTATTAGGTTAGCAAAATATCTTGGCCCAACAAACTGTAGTCGATTTAGCACAGTAATGTCGGTCCAAAAAAAGCTAGTTTTGCGTACAGTTTTATGTTGTCCTGCTTTTATCTTTTTCCAAATTAGTTTCTTCTGGAACGTTTAGTACCCCTTGACTCTTTATTGCTGTTCTATACTGTATTTTTCTTATTTTGTTGGGTTTTCATCTCCATTGTTTTCTACTTAAACTGTACCAAAAATACAAGTGTTTTCGGTACCATGTTCATTCACACTTATTATGCATTTCGTAAGAGTTTAATTACTTTTTTAAGCCGTGGCGCTTCGATTATTAACGTTTCAGTTATTTTTAAAATCTGAAATTTGTTTTCGTTAATAGTTTATATTTTTATAGGGTTTAAAGTAGAGATTTGTCGTATAAATGTATATAGATTAATACAACTTACATACATATGTGTCAATCGTAGTTTTCACATTTGTCAATGTGGAGTCAATATACCTAAAAATATATAACTCGTTCAACGTAACACGTTTTATATTTGACTTTTATAAATAAACAGTTTTTAATAAAACTTTTGACATTTTATGAAGATCAGAATGTATCCTGAAATAAATACGATTTACGCAGTCCTTGTGAAATACATATTTTTAAACTTCAAAAAGATTGTGTTTCGCAAATACGTCCTACTAGAATTCAAGTGACTAGCTATGTAATTTAAGCATATTCTTCATCATTGTGTGATGGTATTAGCAACTACCAAAATAGTATTTACCTTCTCGAAATAATTTGTGTTTACAATGTGGTAGATTATTCATATATAAAGTTCTGTACTGGTTAGTAAATGGAAAACATAAATAAGACACGTTTTAGTGCAGTCGCTTTGTGTAGTTACCTACTACAGGCAAACCACGACAATTAAAACCGTCCTCCAACAACTGGTTTTCTACGGAGTATGGAAGATACTCTTCGAGATAGAAGTGTGAATTGCGGGTTCGTGTGGTCTAATTGTTTCGCATTGTTATAAGATTTAAAGTAGACCTTTCCCAACGAAGCTGCATCGAAATATATTTTTTCAATAACTTCAGCGGCGAAGCTGTATTAAACAATGATTAGTTACGCCAACAAGAACAAATCAATCGCACACAGATATGTCAAAGAGATTTGTTACGGAGTAATTCTGTCTGAAATCAAGTATATTGTCACAACAACAATGAGTTTAGCTACCCAGCAACTAACTTTAGACCCCAATATTATTGGATCTCCTACATACTGACGGGATATATTCTTGTGTACAATACAAACCACGTGATTACTAGGTGGTGCCTCTGTGTATTGCTAAGCGCGATTTTATATATTTTTGTTCAGTAGAATTATAAATGGAGATAAAGCTAATAAATGCAGAATGTTTTGGATTCCAAATATTATAATTTCTTTAAAGAAGAAAGTGAATTATTCTAGGGTATGGTTTGATAGACTAGTCTATAGTATTTAGGTAATCAGTTCCGGTAGATATCGAAATATGAAAGAAATACATCGGGATGCTTGATACCTGCTTGATGATACTCTTCTTAAGAATATATTTTCTGACGGTACTGAATTGACAGGCACAACTTTATAAATACACTGCTCAACTTTTGAATTGGTGCACTTTCATATATAACATGCAATAAAAGTAAACAACACTTCTTAGACGTTAGGCATGACTACATGATCAGTGCCTTGAATCTGAATGCAAACAAATGCTTATCGAATGAGATTTTCGACTCCATTGTACTTTGATGATATTATCTATCATAAGAACAGTTACTAATCTTGCCGACGCTGTTTTGAGAATGTTTGCTAATTTATCGAACAAATTTTAATGGTGAGTAGTTGACTGTATTTTAGAGACACTATTAAAACGATTAAGTATCGGCAAGATGAGCCAAACAATGGAAATGCTATGACTGGTGCATCGCTAAGAACTGCTGCTACTCATTTCAACGTGAGCCACATTTAATCAGAAGAGTTCTAATGGGCTTCAATGATACTGATCTCTTCAGCAGAGACACGGCGGCGGCGGATGGCGAAATCGCAGTACAATAGTCAGAGAACACCGATTTATTACGGTTCAGTGTCGAATGAATAGATTTTCTACTGCAAGATCACAAATTCAGTTATTGAATGTAACAGGTAATCAAGTATCCATTCAAACAGTAAGAAGAAAGCTCCATTCGGTAGACTTAGGGTCTAGATCTAAAAACTGTCCATTGTTCACCAAAGCTCATAAAAGAAAAAGGCTAGATGGGCACATCAACATGCAAATTGGAATGTTGAAGTTTGAGATCATGTTTATTCAGTGACAATACCTGTGTGCGTCTCTATAGCTCAGATGGTAGACTTAAAGTTTGGAAAAACAGAAGAGAACGCTATATTGAGAACAATGTCATAAAGCTTATGGAGGTGGTTCAATTTCCGTTTGGGGAGGTATTTCTGCGAGTCACCGTACTGAATTGGTTATGCTTGCAAATGCTACAACAGTGCACAAATACTGTCAGGTATTTTAATGAGGTATTACAACCTGTAGTATTGCCAATGAAGTAGGCGACGGTTTAGTGTTTCCTGATGATAAAACGGGTCCTCATAGAACAGGACAAATCAATACATTTTTTGAAGAGAACAATACATATTACGTACATGGATTGCCCAGCGAACTCTCCAGATCTTAATTCCAAAGGGAACGCATGGGATTACCTGAAGTAGTTGATAAGACCACAAGGAGCGGATCCAAGCATTCACCATGCGCTCCAAAGTGCCATTTTGGAAGAATGGCGAAATGTTTCCCGGCATTACATTCGGAATGGTAGATAACATTGAACAGGATTGAATAGAACTTAGCAATAGTCCTGTTAGTTGATTATTCAGATATGTATGTATAATTAATTATGCATTAAAAATTCAGTAATAAAGTTTATCAAATGTATTTGGATAGATTTCTGGAAAAGAGAATACATACATATGTATGTATACAATACATATAGGCACCTATATTTCTTTATAGTATGTGCAAAGTCTATAAATTCTCGACATCCTGCATTCATATAACAACATATTTTTGCGTTAAGTACGAAGTTAGAGCATTAACTTGCTTCTACAGAAGAAATAACTAATTCTATAGTCTTGGCATAATGCAGAGAATCAGGAAATTAAGCACATTATTACAACTAATAGAGAATTAGTGATATTGCTAATAAATGCGGAAGCATTATCGAATGACGACCTGAGTGGCGTATAAGCAAACCACCTAATTGCAGGTAGTTAATT